>CM065665.1:220000-247500 GCA_033220385.1 Triplophysa yarkandensis
CGTTGTGTTTGGACAGGTCAAAGAGGGCATGGAGACCGTCTCTCTGATGGAGTCCTACGGTTTACATGATGGAGGAACTGTAAGGAAGATTGTCATCACAGACTGTGGTGAACTCAAGTGATCATTCTAAACAAAAACTCTTTATTAAGTTGGCATGTGTGTGCCTGTTCAGTTATTGTTTTATGATATAATATCCCAAACCTGTTGCTATATTTTATGCATCATCTGTGGATTCTTGGTGTTTTATGCTTACTGAGTAAGCAAAGTACTCAAGTATACTTACCGCAGGCAAGATGTATATTATAATGCTACATACAGTATGTGAGAATCATGCTTTGTTTAAATTTCCCCATGGCCTATGACATTTGACTGATTTAGAAAACTTTTTTTGGAGTTTGTAAATTGGGATAAAAGCTGTATGGAGATTGTTTACCTTCTGAGAACGATGCCAGAAAAACCCAGGAGGTATTTGGAATAAATAAATTACATATGAAACTGGTTGTGACATATGGAATTTCTTCCAGGATATTTGCGTCCTGTGCCCGCTTTTTTTTTTTTAATGACTTAAGGCTGTTTTCCAGATGAGCACCAGCTACAACTGCAGCAGTATATCTGGTTGCGTGGCTTGCTTTTTAAATCTTCCCGAGAATGATCTGAAACCTTTTTTTAGACTCTATCCAGCAACAAGATTTCCTGTCCCCTGTAACAGGACATGACATCCTGTTTGGCTATGAAGCATCTAAAAATCTCTTTGACATGAATGTGTTAATATTATATTGAGTGCCTTGACTGGCATTACAATAATAGCGTTCTGTTAAAAAAATACTGTAGCTAGTAAACCTTCACAATACCTTGAAATAACACCAAGCAATTGTTCTTAAAAGCTATGTAGGTGTAGTTTATCACAGTAATGTCTTATGAAAGTAAATTATGAACCTTTGTGGAAAACGGTGCACTCATAAATGAAACCATATGGGGTCTGAACTCACGACTGGTTTGTTTGACTTCTCAGATTGCAATGTTGCTATAGAGACATTCTCGTTCGAAGTCTGCATTGTTGTAACAAACTTGATATAATTCGGGTCTCCACCCTCTTGTGAAGTATAAGGGATTTGGAATGTGTAGACCAATTACTTAAACTTGGCATCAAGAGAAATGGCGAGCGCCATTGCCAAGTGCTAACATTCACATACAGAACTCATATGTTTACAATCATGACATGCAATTAGGTCAAGAGTAAAAAAATACACATCCATGTCTTCAAACCTAGGAGGGCTTTGCAGAACTCTCTCGACTACGAGAACAGCTCTTCAGCCAGTTCAACAATAAATGAAACTGATGTCAGAATGACGGGCATTCCCCGGGGATTCATATTTGGGCTCCAGTTACACAAGCATCCTTCCCCAGGACCATATCTAAATAATTAATCAGTCCATACGGCTTTCAGCGTGACTGATTTAAAATGGACAGAATTTCACAACGCCCTGATATGAAAAAACATGTTGAAATCCAAAAACAGACCATACATTAATTTGTGTCAATGTGCTGCAACACAAGGAAGAAATAACACACACACATAGTTCATTTATTCATTTTAATTGAACAAACAACTAAAAGCACAGTCTTCAGTTTTCCTAACTAACAAATAAGGCACATATCGGAATGCCGTTTCATGGACAATGAGCAACGGATTTGATCTCACGACATATTGTAGTACTTTCCTTCAAATCCTTGTGACTCCGTCCAATCCAATATGATCAATAGTATGACAAATATTTTACACAATTTACAAATATGAGTTTATAATTTGTCACATGAGGGTTAAATCAGTACATTCAGCAAGAGTACTGTTAATACTAGCAGTAAATAAAAGCATTTACTAATAACTAACATCTAGGTGTATTCCACAAAAAAACTATGTCTTGCAGGGAACTAAACATGTATTAATATTAAATAAGAATACATTGCACAAATGATAGTTCTTAAAACATTTAAAAACACATGCACATGCAAAATTCAGTCCCAGATACTTTGTTTGAAAATATATATATATATTTTCCATTTTGACAAACGAAGGAAATATTTCAACATCATTCCTGGGTTTGGCAGTTACTGGAGACATGACTAACCAAAGCTCACATTTTGATACAGTATAGGTCGAATTTATTGCAACAATAAGTCATATAAAAGGCTTGTATGTGCCATTCAGTGTTATGGCCAATTTCTGGAGTTAGTCACATTATTGTCACCTTTTGCATATATTAAAGGCCCCACGACTTAGATCGACTTAGGCGAGTCGATCTTTGTTTTAACAAAACGGCTGTTGAACGTAAAAACAAAATGTTGTAACTTTCCTATAACTGTATCTCATAACATTCATGCTGTATTGCAAATACACAGATAATCTTAACATATTGAAACAGGTAAGGGTAATACATACCAATAACATCTAAAATAACCAAACACAAATAAAATGGCTTGTAAGGGCATAATATGTACCAACCTTGAATAATATTCTATGTTATCATCATCAATATTTTCTTCATAGAGTAGCATTTGTTGCATATTTTATACAAAAGAATTAAATTGTTAAAAAAAGAACACAATCCTTCCATAAATATTTCTGTAGGATATACGATTACTGTAAAACAATCAAAGGAAACAAAACTCCCAGCAAGTTGCCCTTTTTCACACTCAAATATTGCATCATAAAATTTGAAAAGCTAACTTGATAATGATGGCAATCGAATATATACAAAAAACACAAACTTGTATCCTATTAAGGGAAAAAAATCTTGTATGGATATTAAGTTGCTCCAAAATCTCTATACGGTTTCCAAAATACACATACCTTTAATATAATAGAAAATAACACGTTTATAATGAAAGTGAGCTATAAAAGTCAAGTATATGTAGTTCAAGACAAAAACCACATGCGCAAAAAGCACTTTGTATAGTTGCAAGTATGCTCTCTCAATACCACAGGCTCTGTCTTTCTTTCAGTAAAGCAGAGACATAATAAGGCTAAAACACTAAAACATCACGGAAAGCTCACAACAAATAATCGATTCCATTTGTGTAAAACTGCATTTGACATTTACAAAACCTAGGCCTGTTTCATCTTAGCAAATGAGGAAAATCTGAGTCTTGTACATAGTGCAACGAGACTGTTTGACTGTGAACTATAAGCGAGTTTTATATTGAAGCCTTGCTCTGGTGGTGCTTTAGATCATCTTTTCAGCTTTACAGAACTGACGATGAATGAAATTGATCCCAATGATGCAAGGAAACCATTAAGTGTAGAGTATCCACAATGATCAAGATGAATCCACAGTAATAGTTCACTTAACTGCTTATTTTCATTACGCCATTCATTATGGTGTTTATCAAAAAGCAGAGTAACTTATTCCAGCTTAAATGAAGCGTGAAGTAAACGTTGGCACGTAGGAACCTACACACAGTGGAGCTATTAGCTCAGAACAATGTGAAAATACAGTTACCAAGTAATACAGGCTCTCAGAAATGACAAGACGTTCAAGGAACTAACCAGCGTCTTACTCTCACATCTAAACAGTGAACTAAAAATCGACTCCCTGGATGATTGTTTGATTGAATTAAACATCATTAAATCGACATCTATAAATTCTACGCTGAAGTGACAAGAACAATGAGACGTCTTCCACAGCACGACACATGACATCTGTTCCTGAAAGTCCAGACCTGTCGTAACCAAAGCAAGTTACTCCACTAAGGCACTAGAGACATTCCCTTCACACAAGATTAATATCAAGCAGAGTTCATCCATATCAATGAAACTAACTTATATTCAGACAAAACAAAACATGTGGACTCCAAAGTTAGGTAAACAATAATACACATTGTGTTTATCATGTAAATGTGTTTTACTTCATATGTACATCTAGATTAATTCAAGAAAATCTCACAAAATCTATACGATTTTCCACCATTCAGATAAACTACTTTACATTTTATATAGGTTGATCCTGGGAACAAAAAGACCGATTAGTACTTCATGTCAGCTGTAAAAAGAGGTAAACACGAACTGATTTCGTTACTTCCATTAACATGTTTCCATCAAACTGCTCCTAATTGTCTAAAACATCCAATCAATTGTCCCAAAAGTGTCATCTCCGTAGACTTTTCCAATGGACTTGCTTTACCATCTTTCCCTTTACAATTACATATTGCCCACCCAGATAGAAAATGCTTCCCGAAATCACAGTTTGAACAGGGTGAATCGTTTTGTGAGTCATCAATTGTTATGCAACTAAGCTTGTATAAATACACAGCCATGTCGTGTTAGGTCATGCGTTTAAAATACATAATGCATTTCAAGACCCAAAACGTAAAATTGTGTCATAATTTCCTCACCATCTTGTCATTTAAATATTGTATGGCTTTGTGTCTTCCGCAGAACACAATAGAAGATATTTTGAAAAAAGTTTATAACCAATCAGCAGTGGCATCCATTCAATTGTACTGTATGGAACCAAAACCAATGCAGGTGAGAAGTTCTCAACATTCAATCAAATATCTTCTTGCTTGTTCTGTGGAAGTAAGAAAGTCCTACAAATTTCAACGAAAAGAGGATAAGCAAATGTTGACAATATTTCCTTTTTAGGGTGAACTGACATATACGAATGCTCATTAATTAATTAAATTCATTAATTTAACACCTTAAGTGCAAGGGTCTCAAGTCGATGCATGAGTTAACCATTTTGAATGTATAAATGAATGTTGCACACCATGGATTATAAAAACTCTGTGCCTGTTCCCACATCAGTCTGATATATAAGAGCGGTTCATGGTGTGTAATTCAAACACACTCTTCATCCTGAGGCAAATAAACTCTGCAAAGAACAGGTGTCATGTTAAGGAACGCTTTTGAACTGTATGTAGATGAAAGCATATGGGCCGAAAAGCTCAAAAAAGACTGAGCTTTAGGGGCCAAAAAGCTCAAAGTTTGACCTTATACTACAAAAAAAGACTGAGCTTTACCTGGGTTCCTAAAACAATCAATGCAGTTCTCTGGCAACAATTTACAACGTGCGTGATGATCACATTTCAAAGGACGGTCATGTTAGTTATGCTCAAATCGACTAGCCATGGTTTGGTTTTGATCATCCGCACACTTCATAAACTGTAGAGACAGTATAACATAAAAGCTGATGAATCTGCAGAAGTTGTTATGGTTTTGCATAGTCGCCAACAACTTGATCGAACTTAACTTGACATGTGGATGTTTTCAGCGCTACATGTGGCCGACTTCACAAAATCGTCTAGCGTTTGGCAAGTACGTGAAGCAAAAAACGAAGCATTAGACAATACTATTCTACAGTAGTTTCTAATGGCAAGAGGTGGGGTAAGACAACACCTGTCTACACTTGTTATCCCAGTTTAGTAAATTCAATTGCACTACGATACGATATACACACATTACAAATAAATATGTGACACAAAAGCTAGGGATGGAAAGTCCATTATCCCTCTGTTAATTCACAGTTAATATGATGTGCTGTTGACCCAAAACTTTGTAAAAGGCACATGGGCCCTTGGCTTAGTGAACTAACCCCCTCGAAACATAGTTCACGTAGCAAGGAGAATGAAGGGAAAGTCTGTAAACACTCAATCGATGGGCGCAATGGTGAGGTAATCCACCGCACCCTGGACGGTTTCCAATACTGTCAATGACATCTGTTCCAAACATATTCAATAGTCCATTTTACACATATGACCAATAAATGTGACGCATGCTGATACACAAAGCCGTTATTATCATTAGAAATATTTACATTTATATTTTGGCACTTTTCACTTTTCCTCGGAGCGCTTGGTAAGTAAGGCATGGGGGGGTTGATAAGACAACGGGGACCTCCTTATTGCACACGACGGCAGTAGTAGCCCAGGACTTTGCACTTCTCGCACAGATGTTGCGGGTGCTCCTTGCTCTGGTCGGACACGTCCAGCCCATCGGGTTTCTCTAAAGGACGCTAAAGGAGACAGAATGTGAGTCACAGCGAGAAGTTTGGGACACATCATTCAGGTTGAAATTGGAGATTGGATTTAACGTTTGGTTAGACTCTATGGAGATGTAGCTTTGGAAATGTCCGGAACTTGTCCAAGTCTCAAACCGCCACGGACAAACCTCAGGGGTGTGTCAAAACTGAATTTAAGGCCGATATCAACTTCAAATCGATGCCAGGAGAAGTACACGCTTTGTTATTAATACTCCATTTCATTTCTTTCCAATTATTTTGCCCATACGTTAACTGCGCAAAAGATTTGAAAAGCAACTCTAGATGCCTACAGGATTCCATTTCTCAGGCGAGTTGTTGTTACGGCCGAGCTATAAACCAGCACGACCGTGCAGGCCAGATCCGAGAGTGAATCTTTGTCTTGGACATTATTCAAAAGACACTGAGAACACGTGTGAGCCAAATCTTTTTGGCTGTTGATCACAAATAATACTCCTGCAATTATTTGTTTTCCCACCCATTGCTTTTGGAAGATCGTTTTACAATCTTGTTATTCTTTCCTGTACGTCTCAGCTGCGCTCCGTGAATTACGGAAAACCAGGTTAGGACGGGCCACTGGGAGGAGACGCTGCTGTAAGCCGAAAGAACGTTTGGTTGGAAAGCCAAATAGTGTTGCGAATTATAATTTGAGGTAATGTTAATCCTTCTGCGAATTAATAATGGCCATGTCTTCCCGATACTCTTAATAAACAGAGCTCATCCCTACCAAAAAAGGAAAATCTTAAAACAGGAAATTTGAAAGAGCTCTCTGCTTTATCTCTGTTCTCAAATTGTAAAGATGTCGGTGTATTTCCCCTGTGTATACTGTTAAATATGAGAATAATAAAAGCGTCCAGATGCCCACGTCTCATGCGTTCAGAGTAAATCTGGCTTCTTTTGGAGTATCTTTCACCTAATGGCCTTAAAGGAAATGCTGATGATAAAATACTTTACAGTGTGAGATTTGGAGAATTAAATGATTTCCATACTCCACATCTTGGAAGAATGATTTCCATTGTGAGCGGACAATAAAAACATTATTCTCATGTACAGCGAAGGCGACCAGCTGCAAACCCTTAAAGGCATTTTGATATATAATGCATCGAGCTGCACATCACACATGCTTACTACAGGAAACATGTTAAGTGGGTGAGAGTGAAAAGCTGAAGAATTTGCTTGACAGAATGGAATTACCCATTATACTTCTGTAGAAGAGTTCTACTTTTTAACAGCTGAATTATAAAGCACAATGGCTGCAAATGCAATGAAATGAAAAACTGCATAAAAATAAAGTGTTTAGATCAGTTAGAACATTACTTTGAACGTGTGACGTGGCCTTAAAATGTCATTTACCTATATTAAAGTGGAAAAAAGAATGTATTACTAATTATTGTTGTCTAATAATTGCAACAAAATATTGTGGTCTTAAATTAAGGTTTAACATTTTCATTAGATGCAAACTTTTCCTAATTATATTCACATTAAATATAAGCAAAATCTAAATTAAGTGAGTTTACGCTTTAAAAAATCAATACATAAGAAAAATACACTTCATTAATACTTAACGTCTATATCAAACATATAGTTCAACTAAAATTAAACTTCTTTTGTAACGCATTTTCAAATATGTCGTTCATCTACAGAACACAAAAGTAGATATTTTGAAAAAAGTTTTTCGTCCATATGAAGTTCATTTTAGGCCAATGGGCTCCAACATTACTTGGTTGCCCATTCCATTGTATTTTTTAAGTACTTTAAGTACTTAGCCTAATTTAAATAAACTTTCACACTTTTACATTAAAATTGTAAACAATTTGCTTCTTGCTTCCATGTGTTTCGTAAGTAAATGTGACCCTGTCTATGAAAACCCAACAAAGGTAATTTTTGGGGGATTTACTTATTTTTATACATCCTGAAAAAGGACTCCTTTGAAAGAGTTCGATGAGTATTCGGGTTAGATGGATGTCTTGGATTTCAAGGGAACGAACTGGGCCCCATCCTCAAGGACTTCTAAGAAGATTAAACTATACATACACACTACGCACGTATCCGTCTACAGTAAACACACAGATTAGAAAAAAATGGACTTTTAAAGAAACAGTTTCACGAATAAAATGAGTACTTGAGTAAATGTACCTGTTTATGAGGATAAACATTGATATGGCATTTGATGCATTCCTGTCCCATATTAGCCCAGGAGTTTCCACTCATCCACTTCCTCTTGCATTTGGGGCACTTGTATTCACCAAAGCACCTCTTCTTGCCTTGATATGGAGTCAATCCTTCGCCTTTGGGTCTGGCCTGTGGAAGCATGTTGTAGACAGAGTTGGATTACTAAGATTTGAAGCTACAGTACGTTCATCATAGAGCTAAAATAGTTCTGACTTCAGTCTAGTTCCTAAACGATTACAAGTCTGTGGGTTACGCATATTTGTGTACATTTGCGACTGTCCAAATGTAATGCAAATCGGTGAGTCTCTGTGTACTTTAAGGGCTAAAAACGCGAACATTTTTGCACTTTATGTAATACGCAATTACAACAGAGCAGGAGTGTTGTACACAATGGAAGTACATGAACATTTATCTGTATGTTTATCAGCGATAAAAAAAATGTCTTAGAACCTTCACGTTCAAATGTTATTCAAACCTGTTTTGGTGTTGTGGGCTTAAGAGCTGACCACAATATCATCCGGAACAAGTTTGTGTTTACATAATATATATCTGTGTTCTCTGCACATTAACCTCCTATGACATAAACACATACGTGTGAATATATGTATTAAGACAATATTAAGATGTTATTGATTTGAATGTCAAACTTAAATGTGTATGTTTTTTCTTACATTTATGTTTGTATTTATATATTTAAAATAATATGCAGAGTTCACAGTCATATATTATGTAAACACAAACTTTTATTCCGGATGAGGTTTATCGTTTTGACATCCCTAATAAACGTAAAAATGTACGTTTTTTCATGAAAAACAAGCAATTATAAATAAGGCAATATTCTCGTAATGTTGTCAGAGTAAAATGTTTCAAAAAGTGACTTAATGCTGACATGATGAATCAACATAATATTTTCCCCCGAGCATCACAAATGCCATTTTCAGGAATCTCTAAATGCAGCGTTTCTCAGAAAAACTTTTGCGAACTTATGTCCTTACTTACAAAAAACACGCAAAGTGCATCAACAAACATAACGTTGGTATTTATAGCGAGCTGCTTCTATCATCTTACACTGAAGCGGTTGCTATGTGCGGTATGGCAGACTTCCCCTGAGAGTTCAGACTCCAAACCACAGCACGAATCCTAGAACTCAGAATACGAGGAATTCTAATTATTTTAATCATGTGATTTGATTCTTCCGGGATAATTGTGCTGTGGTTGATCTCTGCTGATTCAGTACAACATATTTCCTGTTTCCTATTTTTCTCAAATTTTTCTCAAATCTGCAAAAACAAATAAATACTAAAGTAAAGAGGACACTATGCCACAACCTATCCAGTGGGCCGCAAGAACCCAGCATAACCATGTGTTATCTTGCATAACAAATTGTCCTCTTCCAGATTCCTGGAGTGTTTATGCACGCTGTTAAGGGAATAGTACGGTCTACAGCTTCTTTACTGGTGAGGAGACTTGGAAATGAAGCTCAAGGTCTGATCTGACTCAGGAAAGGTGATATCATTCATTAGCATCTGCTCTATCCAACCAAAGCCAACTGGCAAACTGGCATACTGCATGCAAAGGGCCTCCTCCCAGACCTTTAACAAAATGACTCAGTCACTCTTAACCAAACTATCGACAACAGCTGGAAATCATGATGTTTATGGCTGTTGCTTGGCTGCTTTCAAGCTTCTTAGAAAGAATGACACAAGCCTATGGTGGTCCTGATCCCTTCAGTATTGTAACGCTGGTGGTCTGGCTTGGATGGGACGATTGGCATCAGAACGACCAATGTGGAGATGACATATCTGTTGTATTTGAAACATTTCAGATCTCAAAATTCAGAGAGATTTTAGTACCGTCCTGTTTAGCTATATGTTTTGAAGAACTATAGAGATATATGTTTGGAAAATGAATTACATTTGGATTCGTATTTGTATATGGAACGAGTTTTTGATTCTGAAAAAAAGATGTTGTTTATCACAGAAAGCTTCAAATCTTTTTTTGTATGACTGACAAGCAAATAATATGTTGGCCAACATAGAATTACCTAAAAGTTATAATGGTTCGTAAGCCTGTGGGCATCTCTTTCTGATCTGAAGAATTCACAACTCTCTGAGAAAGTCTCTATATGTTCAGCACTGCAGTGGTCTCTGGGTGAGAGCCAGAGGACACACATGATATTCTGTTTACAGCAGTCTGTCCTATTTTGGTTGTGTTTTTAATAGATTTCAGACTATTAGAAGGACACTGACAATATGACGGAAACGTGCTGAAACGAATATTGTGCAACTCTAAAGAAATTAGATGAAACATTTCTACACCAGTTATAAAAAATAAGAATTAATAAAATGATTTAAATTCATTACTTTGCAAAATTCTTAGGTTACCCTCAGATTTCAGTTAAGATGTTTAGTTTAATAAATATTTGTTTCTCAGGCTCTTTTTCAGCATACAACCAGGAAATATATTTATTAATATTTATTATTATTATTTTAACAAATTTATTTATTTTTATTTTTTACTACTACTTTATTAATTTACTGACTTTGGAAGAGTATTCACCAAAAGAGTTCAAAATGTGCTTGAAGCTAAAGTTATCACACTTAATACTTATCCTAAATATTTTTTATGTACACATTTCCTATATTTTAAGTTTATATTTAATAAGACGAGAATATAAACGACAAAGATAGTCACAGGACTTTTTCACAGTTGTAAATAATCTAGTAATATATTTATTAAAAACATTATCAAAAGCAAAACAAAAAACTTCCTACAATGAAGATTTCTTTAATTATGTTGCATTAAATAATGTTATCATTTGACGCACATAAGGCAACAACTGGGTGTGTAATCCACAAACTGTCCCAAAAATTATAAAAAAAATTGCTGAATTAATATTCTTCCCCCAATATTAGCAATTACACAAAACAATACACACTTAACTTTCAAAAAGAAGGAATAAGGAAATGAAAAAAGAGAAAGTTCTAATTTCTCTCCTTACAGCCCACAGGCCCCACACCAGGGAAATGATAAGAGAATGGTGTTGACAGTACCGCCACAATCTAAACAAATCAAGTGCAAAGCTTGTGTGTATCAGATGTGTGTTTACACAGTTCTACCCACGGCTCTAGAAGTAATGTGACCATTTCAACCCAACTCTGAGCTTAATGGATACACAGCAGGTTTGTGTAAATCAATTTAGCTGTTTATCCAATGAAAACAGAGCTAAAAGACAGGAAGGGAACCGATAACAGTAACACTGAAGGAAGTGCTATCCGTCTTAAACTATCTGTGAGTTTGCTTCAAGTCAAGGTTTAATTCAGAAGTGGAATGCAATAAGTTCTAATAAGCCTTTATGTTATTTCTTAAAGGAATAGTTTACCCCAAACTGAAAATGTTGTCATAGTTTACTCACCACTAACATTTCACGAGACGAGATAAGATATTTTTAAGAATGTTGGTCAGCAAAAATCGCTGGTCTCCATCCACTTTTATCATATGGATGCCAAAGTAATGCAAGGGACTTATGATTTTCTGTGTCCAACATTCTTCAAAATATCTTTTTTGTTCAGCAGAAGGAATAAATGTATAGTCTGAAATATCAAGAGGGTAATAATAATTCCTCGTGTTTTGTGTATGATAATTTAAATTAAGAACTACAATTGAAAACCATGAAGATATTATAAAATTTGCTATGTTTTCCGATAAGAGTTGTTGCAACATTCTGCATCGATTTCAGTGTTATATAGTGTTATATATAGTGTTATATATATTCCAGTGTTATAATTGTGTTGTATAGAATAATAAAAAAATACGAGTATGAAACAATTACGTGGATTTTCATATTTGGCTCGACCATTCCATTACGATTTATGGTTTTTGGAAAGAAGCCTTACTACCCAGCTGTTTGAGGGAGTCGTAGTTATCGTTCTGGAGCAGAAAGTGAACAAAACAGTCATACACCGTGAAAACATAGCCGTAAACACACACACGCGTAAAGTATTTACTGCCTATCAACAGAGGTAAGGTGAATCCGATGTTCCAAACCCCATCTCTCCGCCATCATCCAAACAGCAGGGTCACTCTTTTAGATCGGGAATGCTAAGGACATTAGATACAAGCATTCAACGACTGTACATGGTGAGAAGGGGGACGGAAATCAGATCGAGCATCTCCTCACCATCCCTCCAGCTGTGTTCCCCACGGAGGCCAAAAGGGAGGTGGAGGGGGCTCTGACTGTCCTAAAAGCAAAGCCAACCTCCCCACAACAGGACAAATACCACAGTATGGCAGTCATCGCTTACAGCTGGAGATGTTCCTCCAATCAGGCCCTACAGGACTAAAGGGAAAGGAAATCAGAAGCAGATGGGTTCCACACTGGTATAACATGAGAGATCTCGAAGAGTCCCGTTTCAGATCGCCTCGCTGTTTTCAATTAAGACTACAGATTAACAAAAGAGTGCCAGAGAAAGAAAGCGAGAGATAGCGATTTGGAGTATACGCATTTGGAGGCGTTCGCAACAGGAGAGATATGGTGGGGGAAATTTGGGAAGGGGATGTTCAGGTCAAGTTCATAACAAGATCAGCGTACTGACTGATCAAGTCTAGAGGAAGGCAGAATATTTTATATTAACATGTATTCATCATTTACAGATGCTAATGCGTAAGCACCAATGGCATTACCCAATGTCACAGTTTTAGTCTGTTATTTTCTGTGCGAGAATTTGGAATTTGTGGAAGGATAGCTATGCTCTTTATGAGAATTCCTGGAGGTAACTGCACAAAAACCTCTAAGGCCCACGTTGCCAAAGTTTGGTTTTGAATGGAAATGTAAGTGAACTCTTGCAGTGGAGAACCAACAAGGGACTCCAAAAATCAAAATATATTTTGATCTTCACTTACACAAAAAATGCAGCAGTACACAAAAGTGCACATGTAGTCTGACTGATCAAATATTAAGAAAGCGCACATTCCTGGATAACTGACTGGCCATAAAAACCGTCTAATTCATTCCTTATTCTTGGGACTGTCACCCAATTTTGTAAAATCAAATTAAACATGAACGTTAGGGAATAAATACATGCACAGAAACATGTTTCTGAGAAATAGATCACCAAAAACAAACGACCGCTAAACATCTGGTGTAGCTTAACATAATTGTATTAAAACAATTCTTCTATATGCAGTGCATATTACACAGACAAAAATATCAATAGTCTATAATTTGATTTAAGTATAAGTTATTATTGTCAACCCATCTAAACCATAAACTCATATCAACAAAAATATTTTAAATTTTGTTCTTAAACCATACGTATAGCTTATTTGCCAAAAATGCAACTTCTTATATTTTTATTTTATTTTCAAAACTTTTTTTTACTGTGTTCCAACCAAACACAAAACATTGTACCCCACCGTGCAATATTTTTACGCACATATTTCTTAAAGAGATTTCAAATTCTGTCATTGTTTACATACGGTCTTGACAATTTAAACCTTTTATGATTTATGACTGCTACAAAACACCAGAGAGTATATATAAAAGAATGTTGGTAACCAAAAACCGCTTGTACCCATTAACTTATATCATATGTACATAAAATGATGCAAGTCAATGGGTTTTCCAAGACCATTCTTCAAAATTTTTGTTCTGCGGAAGAAAGAAAGTCATAGATGTTTATAATGTAAAGAGGGTGAATTAATGATGACGAGAATTTTAGTTTTTGTGGTAACTATCCTTTTAAATAATTCCTCAAGACACACCAAATTATGTCCTCATGTGCATGATTTAAATCACATAATTTTAAATAAAGTACTCCTGAATGTTTCATAAAAGCTGTTATTTTATTATTAATTTAAAAAAAAAACTTCCTATTTGTTAAGCATCTTTTTTTGTCATTACAACAGTTTTGTATGACATTTTGTTTTATGCAAATTGTGTATATGATGTGAACAGAGCATCAATTTGTTTTGTTAAACAAAGATCACTTAGTAAACATTTTTGAATTGGAACATTTAAAAAAAAGTCAATTTCGGCGACCTCATATTTTTCTACTTTCATTTATTTTGCTTCGTGTAAATTTTTGCGCAGATTGATTACACGAATATCAAAGTTTAAACGGTTTTAACCCACTTCACAGAAAAGTGCAAATGAATAAAAGTACATATATTTTTCAAAACTGATGCATATTCCAACCCTTAAAATCAAGTCAAGCGGTGTCGTGGCTGCGTTTAACCATATTTAAAATGATAAACGGACCGAAGGTACCAGCGCGTGTTAGAGAGCGCAGGGACATTAACATCACAATATGTGAATGGATCAAGCGGAGCTCTGTCTGGCCTGGATGAGGAGATTCAAGCAAGGCCAAGACAGCGCCTGCAGATGGCCTTTCCCATAGTCTTGCACACAAGAATGACAGTGTTGAGCTCATCAGCTGCGTCTGTGTGTGATTTCCGGACGAGAGAAGGCATTCCAGTCAGGTGCTCGCTGGTGTTATTTATTAATCCCTACAAGAGCGTCTAAATGAACCTAGTGTTTTCTTGGGTCTTTCTGTGTCTCTTTCTTGCGGCTGCAGCTGTCTCTTTTTATGCCCGAAAGGCATCGGCATCGCACAGACTGACAGGGGAGAACAGGTGTGGTGTTAAATGATAAATCTGCCGGTTCATAATGTCTCAGTGTTAGGAAAAACAATCCTTCTGAAAGCAATTGCTTCGTGCCTCGGAGAGAATTCCGCGAAACCCCCGATGAGAAAGCAGGTTAAGTTGATATTGACACATTATAGCTTTAGTTGATGACCTGAGGTCAGCCTTGAAGTCTTTCTTAATTTGATGATTAGTGTTGGAGAGTCCAGAAGAGTGATATCGGACCTGTGTTCGTAACATGAGATGAGATGAGAAGGAAGCTGCTAACGACCAAAAACATGTACATTTACAACCCTTGCGATATCAGATCCAAACACTGATTATTAATTCACTTCTAAATCACATCACAAGATTCCCAAATAAATGCATTTGCGTCCGTGCATCTGTACAGTAAACGTCTCCTGAACAACCTGTGAATCGTGCACGTAGTCAGCGGTCACTCTTAATCAGATATAAAATGCAACACAGATTTTGGCCCTCGCTTTTTTTTAGGTTATTACAAAACCTAAGCAATGTTTTCCAAGTATTCCAGATAGCGCTGGACAGCTTCCTGGTTTTTGGCGTAGGCCCCTGGAGTTTGGCTGCTCCCTCACCAGCATCTGGAATCCATCAGTATAAACAATGGAGGCCCCGGAGCTGGAGCCTCTCGCCCGGGTCCCATGAGAGACCAACTGCACTAGCACACCAGCTCCACCAGATACAACGCGCTCGATTACCCCACAAAGGAGATGAGGGGAAAAACTCGACTTTCGACTAATCTCTGTTTAGTTTGGATGGGATGCAGATGAGATTGATTCACAGATAGATGCGGAAACACACACTGAAACTCAGGCGTTCCTCAGGGTTCGTTTTATGAAATGCTCGGTTTACTCTGATAATGAACCGAGAATCTTTTCATTAAGAATTGGATTTTATTCGATGCGCAATACACAAACATGGCAATTTATTCGTCATTTGGTGTCTCCTGAATGGCAACATATGTTATAGATTAGAAATTTGGCTAAACAGAGATTCAACACTTTAAGTTCTGAAATGTATCAGTACGCGGAATCCTTTAAGGGTACACATCACACACGGTTCACTTAAACATGTTGATGTTGCCGGTGTGAGAGTTCTTTCCAAACGAATATAGCAAACCAAGCTCATATACAGTACACTGACCGGTGTGAACGACATAGGACGCAGAAGTAGGCAAAGTGTGAGAGAGTCTTTATGCTAAATCAAGCTTGGAACACGCTCCTATTTATTTATGCATATGTATTTATAAATCCAAGTAAGTCAAGTACCACTGGCATTCAGTCAAAACTAAGATGACACAAAAATATATATGCCACATATGAGAATCTAGTTGCACAAAGACAAGCATCGCTTGTGCTCTTAATTTGTTCACCAGCAGCTGCTCTTCATCAGCAACGACTGCTGAGATCAGCATTCTTGCCCTCTACAGTGATGGCTATATGAAGCTATACACAATAACTGCATTAAAAGTGTTGCGCTTTGGGGTTAATGGCTGAAAAAAATATTCTTCTGTCATGTTTTACTCATCATATTGACATGCCAAAACCCGTATGATGTATACCTGTATTTCTTCCGCAAAACACAAAAGGAGACATTTCGTAGAATGTCGATAACAAGAAACGATGTTCTCCATTGACTTCTGTTGTGCAAACACAAAACCAATGCAAGGTTAATACGTTTAAAACGCCTGTCTTTTACGGTCATGTTTTAAAGTATTTTATTTGTCATATAGGTTTGCAATAACAATAATGTAAATTAAGGATTTTTATTTTTGGGTGAACTATCCCTAAAGTTTATAACTGCCGAACACTACATCTCTTTTTGGTCATTTTATATCAAAACGATTTAGTCAGCAGAACAGACAGTTTATATTTTTGTCTCTCCTTAAAATAAGCTTGAATATTAATCCCACCAAAATAAAATATCATGAATAAGCTGGCATGGTAAACTTAACCGATGTCGTTAAGTGACTCATTGTGTTTAAAACATATCAGTGCATCTCTAAATGTGACACCCGCTAAAGGTTTCTGAGAGCAGCCCAAAGGCATACTTGTACGAGTACAACACTTCCAAAGAGCTTTCCAGCCATGCAAGAAAAGTAATGACAATATAAAGTTCCACTGCTCTCCAAATGTTCCAAAAGCCTCAACAATAGTTTTTCAGAGCAAAAAGACCTCAATGTGGCAGGCTCATCTGGAGGGCGAATAACACAACACTCAATAAATCATTTCTTGGGAACCAGCGCTCTTTCTTATTTATGGGCAATAAAATTACATTCAGTCACACTAATAAATGAACTAGTTATTAACATACCGCAGTGTTTGCTATGTTCCTCCCTGCCCCAGTTTCAGAAAGCAAACAATGAAAGATTTCCAAGAGACCAGCCAAAATCGCACATATGTTACGTATGGTGATATTGAACATATAGCCACATATTATGACAATAATAGATCAAGATGCATCAGGCACAAAAGGATGTGCTGCATAAAATCCCCTACCCACCACACAACCACAGTATTAAATGTACTTTACATCTAATAACCAATATTGACTATAACTAAATGTTATTTTAAGCTCACATAATATGATGGCAAACACTGAAGACACAAATCTGCCACGAAGCAGTGTGAGATTTACTGCGAGGCAATCATCCCAGCGCTCAGTTACAACTGGTGACGGGCAAACAGCTGGCAAACCATTGATATTTTTCAAGGGGGCTTATGAAACACGAGTGCTATCCATTGTGCAGTAAACACTGTAAGAAGGCTGGTGCTGCAGATCCCCGTATGCAAAACCAGAGAGAGTCTGATCTTAAAAAGACTGTGATTTTCCATTTGAATTTAGGTAGAACAATGTGGGATTAATCAAGGCCCCCGTCAGGGCAAAACCACAACGCCACCTTGCAGTATGGCTCTGTTGAGACTGGTAGGCAGGCAAGTTTGGCATTCCCCTTCTAATTTGGAGTTCATCACACATAGTTGACTCGGTGTCAGCAAGGACACTAACCCCTGGGGCTGTCAAACTGTAAGTCATTGTGTTACATTTTACCTATAGTGAACCTTTCTTAATGCCAGTGTGTATTAAAAATCCCACTTATGCAATGCAATTTCTTCTCAGAAATTAGATTTTTATTAGAAATCCCTGCTGTAACTCTGAAACCTTACATTTCAAAATGTCATTATTGTTAGTCACACTTCATGTTTGTCACTTTGTTTTGCGGATGTCCAAATAATAAAATGTATTAAAAGAATTTTAAATATATACAGTGGTTTTTGAATTTCCTGAAAAGCAGCAAAAAGGGCATATAATAAATCAATAAGTTAATAATAAAATAATGAGTAAAAAAGAATATATGCAGTTAAATAATTAATGTAAAAGATTGAATAAATGGTTATAATTTGAGATATGATGTACTTAACTTATATTTATATAATTTTTAACCCCTCCAGCATTTCAAAGTGAAAATGGGCATGTCCTATTGTGTTCCATAGCAAAATGTAGAAAACACAGGGTTAATATTAAATTCCTTTATATTATTAATCTTTATGTTTATATTATGAAACAGCAGGGAGGATATTTATCTTTGCCTATCTTTGACACATCTGCATAGTAGTTTGTCAACCAGCCAAATATGACAAAATATTGAAGAACATTTTAAATTTTTGGATCAGGGACAGTGAATCAGAGTCAAGAATATATAAAAACAATAGAATGTTCTTGTTTAGCTTAGTTCAGACTCATCTCCTGTCCATCTACATTCATCTGTGGCAAAATATTTGCATGTTTTACACCAGAAAATGAATGATTCCATTTCTTTACACGGTTATATCTCTGCCAAATCTATAATTCTTCTGTAACCGATTCTGACGTAAAAAGTAAATAAACCAAATTTATATCCCAATCTAAAGGACACTAACATTGTCTGCACCGACGGCAGGATTTCCTACGCAACACTTATCCAAACCGACCCGTGACTGGCGATTGCTCATAATAGATAAATGCAAGTGAGAGGTAAACAGTCTGTTCTTAGAATGCTGCAGTCAGTGCCGTTTATTGTCATCTCTTGCCAGCTTTATTGTTGTGCGTCATTTCTTGCCAATTGTACAGGAAAGGACATCACAGAGACACATGTTAATGGCTTTATTCCATCACAGCTGATCCAGTGTTGCTAGAGTACATTTGCTCTTCCTAATCACTACGGCTTGTCAATCAAGGGAGTAATTCAATTATAAGTGACATTTTTATGAACCTTGGGTTATGGGAACCATTTCTCCTGTCAATGCCTCTTTTGTCTGATGTTCCAGTGTATAAAAAGACATCTCGAGGGAGAAGAAATATTTTTTCGTGCTAGTTCGTACAATGTAAGCGCCCACGAAAACCTTACAGTACAACAAATGATTTAATCCAAGTCTATGTCCTCACAAGCTACAAGAAATAATTGAGAACATCAATTATGTTGGAGAGATTGATGGTTGAAACCTGGAAATATCAGAAAACATATGACCAATCTGACAATGTAAATCGTGCTCTGAGAAGCATAATGGAGATTGATCGTTTAAACGAAGTTTTGGATGTTACGCTTCATAGTACGAAAAAAAATAGGCCTTTCCTGGTGTCTTGTCACATTATGAAGTTTGTGTTGGTCCGTTTCAGGCGGGGTTACTGGAAGTGATCTAGGTTAGCCTGCCAAAAACCGATGAAAGATCAATTACTCAATAAGGAGCATGAGGTCCCACCGTCAGTTCATTCAGTTCTCAGAAGAATATTCAAACGCAGCTTAATAAGAAAAATACATAATTCTCAAGCTTTGCTGAATCTTAGTATCTGTAATACAGGTAAGCCCTCCATCCCCTTAAACAAACCAGAGCATGTTTGCTTTTCTTAGCAGACTAATATGAATCATATCTGAGATCTCCTTGCCTGGATTACCCTTTAATGTCTTTCATAACATTTCTATAAGCGTTATTAAAATCCCCCAATCTGGGTTTGCAGGTTCAGCTGGGTGTTGTACTTGAAAAAAGGTGCTGGTAGGAATCTTATTTATGAATGAGCACATTGTGTTCTTTGGTTTCTCGGGAGGTGGTTTGCTCTTGGCCCGATGTGTAGATAAATGTTTTCAATGTATTTAGTTTCACTGGAAAAATGCAGGGGGTTCACATGAACACTAACTGGCACCGGCCACATATCTCCCACAGATAACCCTGACGGTCTGATCACATTCGAAATCATCTCTCTCTCATCGCCCATACATTCATCACGTAAATGTAGCGTGCGGTCCTTGAAAACACATGATGGGAATTGCGGACTGTAACAAATGGTTTCATAGCAACATTCATCCCAAACTAAACGTGTTATGACATAGGACTCTCCTCTATATTCCTGATAACAATCGTTTCCTAACAATGTCCCGTAATTCTAAAAGCGTTCACGTGTTTTCACAAGTGCTCCGTTCAGGTCCAAAAAACTCAATTCCCATGGATCCCCGTGCCAACCTGGCTAGATCCATCCGCTCTTACAGCTGCGAAATGGGTTTAAATTACCGTAGCAATGAATGACATGAGCAGGTTGATTGGCCGGTGCGTAAAAAGATCGAGGTAATGTATCTAAATGTTTCCATCGTATTTGAGTGCACATTGTTGAGATAGCGAAGAGGACGTATGGCATCGCAAAGCGAAACAGACATTGGATTACGAATAATAGACTACAAGCGCTTTAGGATGCCGCTGTACACATGCAAACCATTTTACATTGCGGTTTGTCACGGTGTTATCATACTATCTGCTTATCTAACCCAGTTATGATAACAGCAAGGGATTTATTGAGTAGTAAATACCCATGTAAACACATGTCTCTGGTGTTTTCAAAGGGAGAAGAAGACTGTCTGTTATGTCTCAGTCTCACAGATAAGCTCTGTTTACATTGCGGCCTCTCGCTGTTACTCCGTCCGATTTTTATTTCGTATGCACATTCACACAAAAACTCCATACGCTATCTCTGGAGAGAAACACAAAATGTACGTAGGAACGGGAACCAGATAGACCAGTGTCAAGAAGACTGGACTGGTGCAGAATAGAAGGAAGATCACAGGTCGGACTGTAAAAACATTCCCATAATGCCCTCCCCCCTCGGTCACGCTTTCCCCCACACCCCACTCATTCCCTGAACCCTTAACAGCCGCCACAGTGACTCAACAGAGGCCTAACGGCGAAAAGATATACAAGAGTCTAAAAACCGCTGAAGATCCAGTTCACAATAGCTTGTGCTTTAAAGGGCATTCTTACAAAAGCAAATCATGTCAAGTCTTGCGGATATTTTGTTTTATCGTAAATCTAAAAATACATTTCGAGAGGATGTTAGCAAGGCGTCACAGAAGGGTCAATGACGTTAATCGTGTTACTAACACAGCTATTAAATGCGTTGATATCGATATAGAAGATTGCATGAGCTTGAGGAAGTGTCCCATGTTGAAAAAATATGATCAAAATAAGAGCCGAGTCCCTGTGGATTTGATCTGATAACAAGCAAAAGTAAAAACTACATTATCTAGCAAGTTAAAACCATGTCCATGCATCATTATTTTTGTTTATCAGAAGAAAAACCCTCATTCCAAACTGTATGACTTTCTTACCTTTGCAGAGTACAAGAGAATACATTTGAAACAATGTTCCTAGGTGACATTTCTTAAAATATCTTCTTCCGTGTTCCACAGAAGAAAGGGTCACATACATGTTTTAAACATCATGAGCGCGAATAAACTGATTGGTTTCTTGTTTGAGTGGACTATCCATTTAATTAAAGGCTGCAGAATGATTAGTACTGATAAGTACAGAAGTGTTGTTCGCAGGTGACTTTACTTATGATGGGTCACTCATAAAAGTCTCCATTGTTAATCTGTTAAACAAGAGTTTAAAAAGAGAGATCTGTAGTCTTGACTTGTGCTGTAGTCAGCATCCCACTGGGTGAACAATACGAAGCTGACTTCCTGACCTCTTCGTCTGGAGATACTAAAGTCAAACAATGGGATCCTTAATTAAAATTGGCCAAACCCAGCACTAGGCCCTTCCTGACGGTCCGCTTCAGACCTGAACACAAAGCTTGCTGTGTTTTATTTCTCTGACACCATCTACTGTGCTTGTGTGTCCAGGCCATTAAATGAGCAAAATCCCAGTTAGGCTTCAGTTATAATCCTTTTAAAAAGAAAAGTGAGCGGGCCTTGTGCATCTTAAGGTCAGATTTGGGCAATGAGGTTCAATTTGGTGACTCTAATGAGAGGGATGAATCTGTTAGGGTCTCTGTCCGTGATTTGAGATGAGCTCATGGTTGTACGTTATCTGTTTTCCTAAATGGGCAGGATGTGTTTTCATGTTAGATAAGACCAAACAAATGGTCGTTTTGCTCAAGTTATTAGGTTGGTTACAATGTCAAAGGAACTTGTATGCTGTATATAGTCTTGGAACAACAAACAACCCAGACAATACCACTGACCTTGTGCAAGTTTATGCTGATTTCTTCTAAGTGAATAAACGAGCAACTTTATACAGTGATATACTTCATATATAACAATTCAATATGACAAAACCATCAATGGAAGAGTACTAAGTTTTGTCTTAATAAAACCATGCACTAAAACATCAAACCCAGATGAAAATATAGGAAAACATCTAAATAATCATAATGAAAAGCTTGCAAATCAAAGTTTTACATTCCCTTTTACCGGACCGTCATATAATATTAGTGATGACATAAACCATCGCTTTGTTTTCTTTCATTAACTTTTGTGCTCAGAAGACCAGACTCGACCACAACCTTCCCACTGCAAAGCGATTGAACGTTTCAGTACAAATAGCAGTTAATGAAAAAGTAATTACTTCGGATTTCGTAAATAATTGAACTCAAGAGTCGTGAACAACAAAGAAGAGCTGAGGATCTTTGTCTTATGATCCCTGCAATATAGCCCCATCTGCATTATATCTATCCAAAACCACAACAATTGTTTTGAGGGTCTTTCTGAAGCCATGAATGCCAGCATGCCCCTTAATTTGTCCTCGAAAATGTCTTTGAGGGTAACAAGAACCCTAAAATCCACAAATTCCCAGTTTTTGTGTAAATATGACAACAGATCATAAAGCCCAATTGAAGAGATGTTATATTTAATCCCTCATCTACATGTTGACATAAAAGTCTACATCTACGGACCCAAAAAAGACTGGATTTTTGCGGTTGTATCAGCATAGTCAGAGGAAGAGTGACATTTTTGTACAGATCACAAAGCAGCTGGCAGGAAGCCCTCTTTTCATATTTTGTAACTTTGATTTCCTTTTTGAGGAAGTGTGCTTAACATGCTCTCATCAGTTCTGACCTTTTTCCAAATCCTGACAATCATACTTTCTATGCGTACATTTCATTTAAAAACGAACCAAAATGAACGTTGTTATAGTATAAAGAATATAATAAAATATTACAAATCAATATTATGAAAACTTTAAACATATCCCATATACATATTCAGTTTTACTAAACGTTTTTATTTGTGACTTTCCTGGCAAAATACGTAAGCATATTTAAAGTACTTCGGAGTTTTGATATGAAAAATAAATGGCTAAAAGAATATCCTGTGGTTCACAAACATTTATGCCCTAAATAAAAACAACCAGAACGCATGTCTTGGGAATGTGAATAGTAAGATGCGAATGTATTGCAACATCACACTGGTCGTTTCTCAGGACAACAGACTGAAGGCTGTGAGAAACACTGAACAGCTGGCCTGAACAAACATGACTGCAAACAGATCTGTGAAGCAACATCACACTTGAATTCATTTACATAGTGTCATTTGTGTAAAATAACCACAGGAGCCACATTGGCACGCCAAGATTTTTACTTGCATGAAAATATGGGTACTTTCAAGTAAGTACTCACAAGTAAACATCTTAACCGGTGTTTGTTTATGAAAACATGGGAAAATTCTAATCATTTCAGGTTTTCTTGCTTCGTTTATTTATGGAATGATTTTTGGATTTTAAGAGTGTTTTGTACCTACATTCCATGTCAACAAAATGTTGAAAGAATTTATTTAAATAATAATGTTTAAGAATTTTTACATTTGAATGTTCTTTTAAGTTTAAAATTAAGTAGAATTATTAAATAACTCAAAGTAAAAATAGATTTTTATTTTTTTAAATTTAAACAGTCAATTGCATAATAAAAAAGAAAACGCATGTATTAAAAAGGAAAATTAAGTTTGAATTTTGTTTTTGTATTTATAGGATGTACTGGATTTCAAATATATTGTAAATCTTTTAGATTGGGTCTTTCGCCTTCACAATAAAGCAAATCCTCATTATCAAACCACGCTTAGAGTCAAGAGTTGAGACTTTCACAAAATCCAAATACTGACATTCCAAAACACACACTTACATTTACATCATTTACATTTAGTCATTTAGCAGACGCTTTTATCCAAAGCGACTTACATTTACATTTAGTCATTTAGCAGACGCTTTTATCCAAAGCGACTTACAATAGTCGAGGAGACAATGAAGCGGTAAATAGCCGATACAACACTTCTTCAACGGGAGGTGATTTCGAGCTATACTTCTTGTGATTTAAACTGAACACATGCGCTTTAGAAATACTTGTTGAAAGATCTTTAGCATTAACAGACAAATGTATAACACAACAGAAACTTTGCCAAGCACACACATATTTTACAGAATTTTACGACAAAGTTCATTACTCGAGCCGATCCGTTGAAAATGGACTTGCTTGAAGCTTGCAGCTATATATTTGATTCTATCAAGAAACAGGAAATACATTGTCATTTTGGCTCCTTATTAAAGCCATGTTTACGCAATTATCTCAGCAAGAGACTGGGAAAAGGTGACTGTCTCATAACAGCTCTGTGATTGCCTCCTGCAACAGCGTGTTTTCCTTTCACAGGCGCTTGTAGTCCTAATGGAAGTTTGTTTCAAACAAAGGTCTCTAGTCAAATTAAATTACACAACCTCGGGGTAATGTTTACAACTTAAGCATGTTCCATTATGTACAGGAGAGGCGTTCAACCTCTTTCATACATTATAAGTGCTTTAGACTGTTTAATATTGAATTGACATATATAACGCGGTTCATTTGTTAAAAACAGAGTCTGATGCATGAAGTATAATTTCTGTGCTAAATAAACTTCCCTCCATGTGCAGCCAAAGGCCTCATAAAGGTTCTTGCATATATCCAAGCTATTTCCGTCACTACATCACAAGTTATTTTCGCCCATTCAACCTTAAAGTCCCGTCAACGCACCAATTAGAGATCACGGAAGAGCACGGCATCAGCGTGTACATTTCAGGACAGGCCCTTGTGAGGAGATTGTTCTCGAACGCTGCTAACGTCCTTCCCGAAGGAGCTCTGCTTTTTCGGAAACCAGTCATAAAGCTCTATCTGTCTTCTGTTAATGTGAGTTAACCAAATAAGTTTCAGAGAAATGAACGGCGTGATTGTACACGTACAGGTACTCAAGATACACATAAGAGTGGCAGAAAGTGCCTATGATAATTCTCCTTTAAATGCAAGATATAGAAGTCTCTCGTCTTGACCAACTAGCAAAAATTGTCTACAAGAAGCAAATGCATTACAGCTTTAAAAGGTTTGAATGCTCGTTTTTATTTTGCAAGAATCCAAATTCTAAACATGAGTATAAGATATTACAGGGACAGGTTAAAGGCCCAGTTTGTGACATCTAGCGGTGAGGTTACACTATGATGGCTTGAAAGGGACAAAGATGTCTTCATATTTATGCTTATATGCAGAAGGAAATAACATATTTACAAAACATAAAAACAAATTGTGGACTGGTGTGGGGAAGAGGGGGTTCACTGGATGCCATTTGTTCAAAATCGCCTACAGAGTGTTGAATCTGCCACCTTTAATCAATAGACTTAAATGACCCAGAACACTTGGAGGAAGCAGATAATGCAACATAAGGGAGGCATTTGGGCTATATATTAACGAAACAACTTAAAGCCATTTTGAAAGGTTTTTGTGGATGCACACCCAACAAACCCAACATGATCTCTGACAGCAGACATAGACTAATGCATAAAAGCTGCTCGAAAACTGTGCATTTGAGCGAAATAAATCAGAAGAAAATGTGAAACAGAGCTATATATACGCATTCCTTTCCCATGATTATGATTCAAACAAGAGATGCATTATCTCAAAAGAATAATCAGCCTTCTGTATGAAATCAATGGTGTTCATGTGTTTTTGGTTAACACGAGAGAATCTCTATCTTTCCCATCAAAGAACATCGAGACAGTCCCCAGCTGTGTCTACTCCCCTACATCTTATTAATCTATAAATTAAAAAATGGTTGCACGACAATTTGAGAGTTTTCCGGCATGTATTAAACCCCAGGAACATAATGTATGTGGCATTGGGCTGTAAACAGAATACATCAAGAGAGGAAAATGCAAGTAGGAGACAGAAACATGATTGTGACCCTGTGGCCATTTCTTCTTACAACGAAAGGCATTATTTCCTGCACCCTGTACCATGTTTCAACCATTTCCAAACAAGACTTACATTGATGGGGAGACGGTGGGAGCTAGAATCCATGCTGTGAATGAAAGACAGTGTCACGAAGAGACCGTGACACAAAAAAGGGCATTGGCAATAAGGATGCATTGCAGAGGACATGACTCACGAGCTGAGCTTACATGCAGAGGCTCTCACAGCCCTGTGAGCCGCATTCCATCGCACACATTTTCCATAAGGAAACCCCAGTGCACCTCTGCATGCTGGGTAGGTATGAGTGTCATCCGCTGAAACAATCAGATATTCAACAAGCATAACATAACACTGAGAACTGGGCCATGGTGTTCGAGGCCTTGGCATAAAAGTTGGCAATGGGATTTCTGGGTAATGAATGACAGAGCAAAAGTGTTCCCATTTAGCAGAGCTTGTTGACATAACTCTCCCTAGCTGCCCATGGGCAGAGCAAACAGCTGCCTGCTCCATGGTGTTTTTTTTCCAGCTTGTGCTCCCTGCAGAGCTCAGCGAGGGCCAGGACCGCTTCCTTTAAGTGACACATATAAGAGGTCTACTGGCCTACAGTCTGAAGCGCACACCAAGCACCTATTCCACATGCATGCTTCCTGCCCCCATGCTTTCCTCCAACCGAGTTGTGACATTCCCTAATTCCTATCAGGTTTGCTCGTCTCCAGACACCCATGCCAAGACCATCCCCTGTCCCGGGAATGACTGGGTTTTGAGACTCTGTCTCTACAATGACGGAGCAACTTGGCCCTCTTCACCTCATCTGCTGGGAAACTAATGGAGATCTAGACAGTGTGCTGGGAGAGCGCATGAGAATGTGATTCTCAGCGCTGGCTTTAGATCACAGGTCCTGCTGTGCCCTCTGAAGTCAAAGCTTCAGTGTTTGTGTTGGCAGGGTTTTTGTAGTCCTTCGGATAGGACAAACTTTTAGTGGGGACCAGCTTACGCTGGAACTCATTTCCTTTGAGTCAAGAGGTGAAAAACCAGCATCGTTTTTTTCAAACCGTCTTGTCTGGATTCAAGGCGAAACATAGACCATGAGATTTATTCGGAGGGGTGTATATGTGAATGCACTGTATGATG
>CM065665.1:252500-255071 GCA_033220385.1 Triplophysa yarkandensis
AAATACATTGTCTGTTCATCAGAACATGTACAGATTTGGCAGAGCTCAGAGATGATTACATAATGAGAGAATTCTTATTTTTGGGTGATCTATCCCTGTAAACACATTCTGCAACCTATATAGATATGAGATATACCTATATAGACAACCTATATAGATATGAGATATACCTATATAGACAACCTATATAGATATGAGATATACCTATATAGACAACCTATATAGATATGAGATATACCTATATAGACAACCTATATAGATATGAGATATACCTATATAGACAACCTATATAGATATGAGATATACCTATATAGACAACCTATATAGATATGAGATAAACCTATATAGACAACCTATATAGATATGAGATATACCTATATAGACAACCTATATAGATATGAGATATACCTATATAGACAACCTATATAGATATGAGATATACCTATATAGACAACCTATATAGATATGAGATATACCTATATAGACAACCTATATAGATATGAGATATACCTATATAGACAACCTATATAGATATGAGATATACCTATATAGACAACCTATATCGATATGAGATATACCTATATAGACAACCTATATAGATATGAGATATACCTATATAGACAACCTATATAGATATGAGATATACCTATATAGACAACCTATATAGATATGAGATATACCTATATAGACAACCTATATAGATATGAGATATACCTATATAGACAACCTATATAGATATGAGATATACCTATATAGACAACCTATATAGATATGAGATATACCTATATAGACAACCTATATAGATATGAGATATACCTATATAGACCACCTATATAGATATGAGATATACCTATATAGACAACCTATATAGATATGAGATATACCTATATAGACAACCTATATAGATATGAGATATACCTATATAGACAACCTATATAGATATGAGATAAACCTATATAGACAACCTATATAGATATGAGATATACCTATATAGACAACCTATATAGATATGAGATATACCTATATAGACAACCTATATAGATATGAGATATACCTATATAGACAACCTATATAGATATGAGATATACCTATATAGACAACCTATATAGATATGAGATATACCTATATAGACAACCTATATAGATATTAGATATAACTATATAGACAACCTATATAGATATGAGATATACCTATATAGACAACCTATATAGATATGAGATAAACCTATATAGACAACCTATATAGATATGAGATATACCTATATAGACAACCTATATAGATATGAGATATACCTATATAGACAACCTATATAGATATGAGATAAACCTATATAGACAACCTATATAGATATGAGATAAACCTATATAGACAACCTATATAGATATGAGATATACCTATATAGACAACCTATATAGATATGAGATACACCTATATAGACAACCTTTATAGATATGAGATATACCTATATAGACAACCTATATAGATATGAGATATACCTATATAGACAACCTATATAGATATGAGATATACCTATATAGACAACCTATATAGATAACAGCCCGGCTCACTATGAGATAGTTTAACCTAAAAGGCCTGAATAAGGTAAATATCAAACTTTATTCCCACATGCATTAGACAACATACGATGTATTTACAGTACACAAAACTATATACACTTTATCTTTATTGATTGTTTAATTGCAAAAATGAAATCCAGTGCATTGAATTATGAAACTATTCAATGAAATCCCACAAGTCCCCCAAACAAAGAAAACTTTTTTTGTTGCATCATCACTTTTTATAACGTAGCAACTTAATCAAACAAACTTTAAATAATGAATCTTGTAACAATGTGCAGGAAAAGAAGTTACCTCGTTCCTCTGCAGCTGGAAGAGATTGTTAAGATAGTTGAGTTGAGAGAGGAGCTCAGGTCGTTGGCAGAACTTTTGCTGAAGTTCAGGTCCGGATGGGAAGAGTTGGGCTCGGGTCGGAAGGCATCGAATGCGCTCGTCTGATGTGTATCTTGTAAGGACAGATAAACCCAGTTGAGAAGCTGTGCGGGCTGGTACACCGAGGTACTGCTGTCTATAGCGGACAGTAAGCTCATGATGTCACTTTGTAACTTTCTCTCGTCACTTTTGGGATGGCAAACTTGTTCTGGATCGACTGCGAGCGCGCCGTCCGGTTCTCCACACCCAGATTAGAGGACTTCTGTCTCTTCTTTCAGCACAGACGCTATTCGTTCGCCGGGATCCCCGTCCCAGGCTTATTCTTACGCAAAAGTCATGTCAGAATGAAAAGTTTCGCCCGCTGTCCGCGGCCCGTTATCTCGCTTTATCTGCACCGTTACGCCGAGGCGCTCGTTGAATATTCATGAGGCGCCCGCGCGCGTCACTGAGCCGACTAGCCAATTAAAACGCGCGCTTTAACATATGCGGAACGACCTGTTGATTATTGGCTGGCTAATTTAATCCGAATACTTTATTGAAAGTGATTTTTTAAGTGGACTTTGTATTCACTGCTACCAAAAGTAAAGGGGTGAATTTATTAAATGGATCTGTGTTTAAACTT
>CM065665.1:255571-363071 GCA_033220385.1 Triplophysa yarkandensis
GAGAGAGAAAACAAAGGGATGGAGAGTAGAAGTAAGAGATAAAATGCACAAAAGCATTGCAGACAGTGACAGTCTGCATTAGGCAGAAGGTGTTTGTGCGTCTGTGATCGGCTACAGACATGGCTGTGAGTGCATGGCAGGCTCTGTCTCCACTGCAGTGGGCTCGCTGGGGCTGGGACACGCTGCTGGGTGGGACACCTGGAGAGGATGAAGCAGACCCAGCACTGGGGGTCCTCAGAAGCCTCAGTTGGAGCTCCAGACATGACTATATGATCCATGGCAGGCAGAGGTGAGCGTGGGGAAAACATGTAACCTAATATTCAATATTAGGGGTAACAAAGGTCATTGTTGGTGCTGGTTACAGCCCTGGCATGGGGAGACAGTGGGGATAATGCAGTGAGACTGGCTGCACATCTTGTGGAGACTACGCCTTTGTTTCTATTTGTGTGGATTTCACTAGAATGTCTGTGTGCCTGCACCATTGTGTCGGATTTTATGTGTATTATAATATATTTCTGCTGGAGGATTTCATTTTTGTTTGTTTCTCTTTTATAGCTTCAAACCCTAATATAGATATCAGTTATGTTTGTGTTTAATGTTGTTTATGTATAAAACTGACTTCATATATCTTAATCCTTATTGCAATCATTACTGTGGCATTACTGTTGAGATGTCTTTCAAGAAACAGATGTGAGGTGTGATCACAGCATGTGATTTAAGCAAATTCTCCTATAGTTAATAAAAAAGATTTAAGGATTAAAGGAAAAGGTGACTGTGGTAGAGCTGAATACATGTCTGAGCTTCCCTTATTGGTCTCCTTGCTGCAGATTTAGTGCTTTAATTTCCATCTATTATAATCCTCAAGGGACTGGTGTAAAGCAACATGCTGACATAGTCCTTTGTTTGTAGTGTTAGACCCCCACACTGATATAGTTTGATATAGCTGTGGCTAAAATGTGCTAATCTACAAAAGGAGATATTTTGAAGAATGTTTGTATCTGAGACCCATTCACTTGCATTTGTTTTGTGTGCTCACAAGTATATAGGTGCCACTGCTGTCGGGAAACACTTTAACGTGCATCTTCACTCAATGGGAACACAAGTCACGTCCAATGTCATACTTTATTAAATTATAAATTATATTTGTGTTGTTTTTGTAGGAGTTCAGACTCAGATGGAGCATTCGAAACCCCCGAGTCTACCACCCCTGTGAAGTCTGCCGCGCCACCAGTGCCCTCAACAGAGCCACCCAGCTCCATCTCAGAGCCGTTGTCACCAGAACACACAGGTGAGAAAGAATGAACTGTTTATTTTACAAGAAGATTGTTGCATGTTTAAACTTGAAGGTAGGTTAATGTTTATAACCATAAAAATGAGAAAAAAGTAATTGAGTGTTTAATTTAAATAATAGATCATATATCAATCATAATATAAGTTCTGATGTTAGTGATTAATGCTTTTCAATCTTTGACATGATTTTGCTTCGTTTTAGAAATATTGAGTTTTTATTTTCACAGAATGTTCTTTTCATTATACAGGTAAATCAAAAAAAAGTTTTTACAGTCAGGGTCACATTTAGTACCATATTGTAACTGTAAGAATTGGTCTCAATGATTGCTCATTTAATGACATCATTCTGAGACAGTACTAGAGCTCCAATTTTTCATTGTAGAACATCTACTCCCTCCCAGTGGACATGTCGAGTACTTACACAAAGCCTTATAATTCTTTTCTATTATTTTTTTCTTTTTAAATATTATAAAATACACCCAGTCTATGCAAAAGTCTTACGGAAGTCAGTAATTACATAATTTGCAGAACTTGGTCATAAGAAAAAAATTAGCTGACATTCAGGCACATTTATTGTGTCATTATTTGAAATAATCCAGCGAGAAGTTTATTCTGCAGATGTGTGAAGAGACTTTTGCAGGTAGGTGTCTTGAAACTTCTTTAAGACATTGGCCAGGTCTTCTGGGATTAAGTTTGCTAATGTTTTCTCTCTCTCTTATTATCATGTAGTAATAGAGTAATTAGATGATGACATCACATCTCTGTGTGAAGCAATGGTTTTTTTGTCACAGATCTTTTCACAGAATTTTAGATCTAAGTCTTTAAAATGTTAATTCTCTGTTTTTACAGTTTCCACTGTTGACATCTCTGCCAGCGACATTCAAAACTCGGACTCCCCGCCTCCACCTCCGAGCCGTTCCCCATCTACTGCTTTTGATGAGGACAAACCAATTGCTGCAAGCGGTTCCTACAATATCGACCACTTAACTACCAATGACCCCCTCCAAGAATCAAATTTAGAGTCTGGGCAGAGTCGTACGCCCCTTACACGCTCTTTAAGCCTTCAGTCTGGTGAATTAGAGAGCCCGGGAGACAAATCCTGTGGAGGTGCCGACATACCCTCTCACACACGAACACAGTCCTTCAGCGTAGGAACAGAAAGCGCTCCAGGAACTCTCCGCAGGGTGAAGAAGCCCCGTCAAGGATCTTTAAAGAAAAAACCTCTTTCTAGGCAGAACTCCAACCCAGAACGTGCCTCACCCATCCCAGCTTCTTCAAGCAGCACACCTGAGCAAAAGAAGAGGGGAAAACCTCGTGCTGAAAGCCCGTTGCAAAACCAGGAGAGACCCATTGGCACACCCAGCCCCAGCCCAAGTCCAAGTCCTGCTGGAACCTTAAGGAGGAACAGAATCAAATCTCGTGTGGAAAGTCCCCCACCCTTGGCTGAAGAGATCACGCTTGCTCCCCCCTTAATACCCCATCAAGAGGTTGTTGATCCAATTTCTGAATCCCCAGCCGTCCCAGACGAGGATTCTCCGATCCCTCCCTCTGCCTCCTACAAATGGGATCCGGATAACTTTGAAAATATTGACCCATTCAGTACTGGAGGTAGTAAAATCGCCAACTCACCAGTCTTGACTAGAAAAGCTGATTTTGCATCAGTTTCAGATCCCCATACAAGTGCCCCGATTGCTGTAGAGGAACCCAGTCCCTCTGCAATAAACGAACCCAGCAAGGCGGAGGAGCAGCCAATCGTCAAGCGCCAATCGGTCAGACTGGAGTTTGACTATTCTGAGGACGGTGGAGAGGCGCCACAGAATACTCATCCTCCAAAGAAACTGGGCAAGAAGCCGGGGGCTAAAATGCCCATTAGAAAGCCAAAGCTGGGGATTAAAAAGGCTCCCCCGGTGCAGAAAGAACAGCTAGATAATGCACCCGTCCCACCACTTTCAAATGATAATGATGATATTCCCATTCCCAAAGTATCATATAACTTTGACCCTAGCAAGTGGGATGACCCTAATTTTAACCCCTTTTCGTCAGGCAGTGATATTCCAAATTCTCCACGCCTGCCTAAAGAAAGCTATAGCTTTGACCCAGACTCATTTGATGAAACCGCAGACCCATTTAAATCAACTAAAAAGTTTGGGAACTCACCTCCAAAAGCTGCCACTTTTGACCTCTCCGCCAACGATAATGAGAATGATAATATTGTCGAGCTGAAGGATCACAACTTGAACAAACCTGCCAAAACTAAGAAGAAGCCTCTTAAATCGTAAGTCTGCATTAATTCTGAAGGCATTTTCTTCAGATCACTGTTTACTGGTTTGTGGTGTATTGATAACTACGGGCAAAGTTATACATTTTACCATGGTAAACATGGTATAAACGGATCGTTCAAAAATGTAAATTTTGTCAATAATTACTTACCCTAAATTTGTAACAAACTGAATGAATTTCTTTGGTTAAACACAATGAAAGATATTTAGAAAAATGAGTTTTTGGGGGCACAAATGTTTATATTTTTCTGTTGAAGATATTTAAAAAAATTTAAATTAAATTGAAAAATTAAAAAAATGTTTAAATTATATTGGTTAGAATATGGCTTGTGAACTAACTGGAACAACAAGCCTTTCTTTGCTTTTTTTCAGCTAATTGTTTTTCTTATGTTCTTTGGTTTACTGTGTACAATGCTTGTCTCCTTGTGTCTTTCACAATGGTTAAAATGTGTGTAATTTATATGTCAGCTTTTGTGTCACTTGTTTGTTGATTTTATATATCACAGGGAACCGAACAATTTCTCTTCTTTGTGTTGTTTCTTGTGAGTAGAGGGAAAAATGCATAACAATCTGTCAGTAATAATGTAATAAGCAATATAACATAAAATATTCATATGTCATAAGTTTACCTCACACTGCTTTAACATTCATTTAATGCACATCGGCCTGACGGATTTCATGTTGTTCTTAAGCTGTTGTTACATTTCCAGCTTAATGTCAAGAAGAAAATATTGCAAATACTTCATTATAGTCTTTGGGTATATCTTATCCAGAACTCATGGCAGTGTAACATTTGTATGCCATAGCACACTAATAATAAGCCCTGTAATTTACTGGTTGAACTACAGTATACCTGTAATCTCACAACATAATTTGAGCCCAACAGGTAAGTTAATTTTCATTTAACAGAAAAGCAAATGAAAAACATGTTTAGGGTGGGTAAAAAACAGAAGAAATGCTCTATGGTGCCATGAATACATGTATTCTGTTGTAAATATTCCAAAATGATTCTCCGCACATAGCAGTTTTTTTCTATTTATTCAAACAGAAACACTTTCAGAGTGAAGAAATCTCCAAAGAGGTCTCCTATTTCAGAGCAGAATGCACAAGTGAGTTCCCACACCCCCACACACGTTCCCAATAATGCAGAAGTTCATTCTGAGGACTCTGTGTTTCTCCTCTTCAATGTCACCTCATATCATAACAGTGTTGTCCTGTGTGTTCTCCACTTTCACCCTCCACCTCACACCCACATCATCACCTGCAGGAACACACGGCCGACGCTAACCCCGACCTTTCACAGGATCACGCTACCGATGAGGAGAAACTGGCCTCCTCCACCAATCAGAAGTGGGCAACTCGACAAGACGTGGAGGCCGAGCTGAACTCAGACCCCCAAGACTTCCCCCAGCCATCTGACTTCACAGCTTTTGTTACCCAGAACAGTTTACCCACAGAAAATGATGGTGAGAGAGTGAATGAGGCAAAGTACTTTATATTGAAACGTGGGAGGGTTCAAATGAATTGTTGAATTCATTATTTTTTCATTATTTTATTTAAATGGAAATCACAAAAGTTGAAATGTAATGAATTGAGAATTTGGATTCGAGAGTATTATATGTGATTAGTTGACATTTAATGTAATGACCCAATCCAAAAAAATAATAAATAAAGAATTGAATGTATTGTTTGTGAAAATAGCTTAATATGAAAATCGATATTAATTTGATGTGATCATGTATAATATTTTTGCGTTCGTTCTTTGATTGTAATCGGAATGACCCCACAGTGACCCATTTTACTATCCTTTGACCTAAAAGTTGAATCAGTTCCCCCCCGAGGCCTTAAACTACAGTAACTGGGTCATTGATAGACAAGCAGATGTTTTTAGCCTGGTGTGTCAGTTTGGTAACTGTATAAATGTATAATTCTTTGGTAGCCTCCTGTTATTCATTATCTTGCATTAATAGTTTTTAAAAAATTATATTTTCTATATCTTCCCCATTTTTTTAATTCTCATTCTCATTTTTTAATTCTCATCTGCAGTTACTGACTATGAGATTGAATACATGGAGAAGATTGGCTCTTCGGCCCCTGTGAGTATGTCAGCCTTCGTCGGAGCTTAGTAAGTGGGCATTATTGTATTTATTACATTTTTATGTCTTTGTGTACAGTCTCTCTCGGCAAAGAAACCATCACTTTACCTAAAGCTGGACTCAGTAGCGGAAAGTCCCAAGAAAAGCACCAGCTTTCAAGATTCAGAGCCTAACTCACCCTGCACTGGGTAAACCACCAGACTTGCTTATATAACCATGTATAACTTCATCCAGAAGTCAAAATTCTGTCTTCATTTACTCACCCTCTTGTCATTTCAAACCTGAATGAGTTTTAAAAAGAGATTTTTAAACGCCCTTAACATTATTCAAAATATCTGAAACAAAGTCAGTTGAAAGATTTGAAGGATAAGAGGGTGAAAAAATGATGACGAAATATTATATTTTTGGCTAAATAATCACCTAAAGATACCATGAAATATATTACAGTAACCATTACATGGATACATTTGCCGTCCACGGTATTTTTACATTTGTTGTGTGTAATTCCACACAGGAGCTTTGAGGAGATGGAGGCTCAGATCTCTCAGGGGAAGTCACCCGTGTTGCCACCCCGCAGTGCTCGAGAACCCTTGGCCTCAGAGAAGAACAGAAAGAGAGAGAGTCAGTCTCAGAGCCGAACACAGAGCATTGATAGAGATAGAGCGGTAAGAGCAAATGAATCGATCACAGAGGCATCTCCTTGTTTTTATTTCACAAGCTTTTGTAATGTTCATATAGTCAACCTTCTGATTGAATAGTGTATCATATGCATGTGTACTCAACTACACATATATTTGCAATCATATAATATATTTTATTATACATAAAAGATTGTGTTAAATGCAGTAGGGTAAATAAAACCTGACTGACCTCCACACACCTCCCCTTGTCCCTCTCCTGCTTTCGGTCCCAACGCAGTCCCCCATCCAAGGCCCAACGGACCCCTCAGATTTGCCCATCTTAGACATGCTGTCTGATTCAGCTGCCCCTCTCAACTACCTGGAACCCGACCTGGCAGAGACCAACCCCACTGCCTTCGCCCAAAAACTGCAGGTGTGTAGAGGTGCACTCCTGCCCGTCTAATCTTCCCTGGACTTTGGATGCTGTGTATGTGTGACTGTACATGTGTCATCCCTTTGCTTTCTGTATCTTTCACACTGTAGAATCATTTTCTTGTGCTTTATTTTGTTTTGTTCTCCGCGTAAATTACGTAAGCATCCTTAAAGCAAGATAAATTGTTTGGATTCCGTTGTTTTTTACCCCTATTGATTTTTAGCATGGATCGAAACAAAATTATATTGTTTTATGGATGTTTACATGCATACACTGTTTTTCTATTTTTTCCGGCTTTAATTTGAGCATTTGTTTCCCTTTCTTTTATGCTGGGGTCAGATGTTGAAGTGATAATGTCAAACTAAGTTTCTTACAGTGTATCGGATCGCACCTCATTCATAACAATCATCGTGAAATATGTAAAAGCGTTTGTGGTTGTATGTTGTCTGTGCGTGTATGTTTCTTCCTCAGGTTTAGCATTTACGTGGGGCTAGTACAATTTTAACCCCTCTTTTCCTCCCCGTCCCCCCTCCATGGGTCAATTCCCTCCCTCTACTCCTTTCCTCCCCTCGTGGCCCAGGAGGAGCTGTTGGTCGCATCTCTGAGGATAGAGGCTCTACAGGTAGCCAAAAACATCTCTCAGAGCCCCTCTTTATCCACTGTGTCCCCTCAGGTACTGCGCTGAGCCAGCCCGCACCTGTGTGTGTGTGTGTGTGTGTGTGCGCGTGAACGTGTGTATGTCCGAGCACGTGTGTGATGCCCCCCTTTTAATTGACCCCCGAAATGCTTTGTCGGTATGTGAATACCTACCCATAAACTACCTTACCATACCGTGGACGTGACATCTCACCCCCAGTGCTCCCCATGTGACGTCTCTAACTTGGCTCCTGTCCCCTTGATTGGTGCAACTTTCTCCCAATCCAGCACCCTCTTGAGCAATAGAGGAGTGTTTCTCTCCCAGGGCTTTGTGACAATCCTGCATGTTTGCCTGGACAGGAGATGCATAGAGACATGTGGTCAATGTGACTTGGAAACTAAGCTGAGTCGTATAATATGACTGTACATTTCACTTAAACAAGTATTAGGGGACTTCTTTAACTACGAGCACTTTTATTTCTCTATTTAAATATTTAAATTTGGCTTGTGAACTAGAGGTCCTGGTTGACAGATCTGCATTAGTTTGTGCTTTCTTGTAACTCAGTGGTTAAAGCATGGTGCTAGACCTCAAATCGAAATGACCCTTAAGGCATCTTAGATGTTTATGACACAGACTTCCTAGAAGAATGTAATCTGAGTTTGTATACCACATATCCTGGCTTTTATAATAGTAAATAGGGGATGATAAAGGGAGTTAATAAGATGTCTGAAAATACAAATATTTACAACTTTCACCTGTATTGTCAAACTTCTGTTATCCGTCAACAAAATACCCCAAACCTAAGGGATAACCCTGAAGACGTTTTAGACTTATGTTGCATGCTTGTTTTAATCAGTGGACAGAGAAATATTAGTAATGTTCATATTTTAAGGCGAGTTTCTTTTCTAAATTCCAAAAGTGCTCATAGTTCATACACTAAATAATATTTTGTACTGTTAAATGACGTTGTTGTGACTAATAAATTAAAGATTTAGTTCCTTGTCACATTTTTGCTGGTTGCTGATTTTGACCGGTACTAATTTACACTAACTCATTGGAATACATCGGACATACAGATCATCTGTATGCCTGGCGTGAGGAAGCTGGCGCGGCTTCACATGAAGCTTAGCCCTAAACAGATCTGCTCTCAGTCTGATCTCCAAACATGTCATGTTGGATGTGTGACCTCAGTCCGATCATATACATTTGTACAGGAAAGGGAAAAGACAAACTGATAACCTCATCTCAGACACCTCACATAAACCCACTACATGCCCCAGTCGTCTCACTCCACTCATGATGTTGTCTTCACATTTCACAGTCTCGCCTTAAGAAGCCCAGCCCACGCCACTGGAATCTCAACAGTGCTAAAGTAAGACTGACAAAAAAAAACCTTCTGCTGTTAACTAGTAGTAATCTATACGTACTGACCCCAGTGTCCCTGTGTCACCATTAGATTTAACCATTATTAGCTGTTGTGTCCCCAGGGCAAATATATAAGCATACATACATTTCCTAAAAACTTAACTGTATGTCCAGTAAAAAGTTCCTGTAAAATTTCTTAAACTAAATTATTTTGGGGTATATATCTAATTATTGTGTATAAAATATATAAAATAATATAATATATATGATTAAATAGTGCTAAACAAGATTTTTTTTAAATTAATTTAGTTTTAATGTTCAGAGGAATTATAAATATAAATCTTTTTTAAGAATATACAGATATTTTTTTTTACTGGAAAGCAACTTACTAAATCTAGCAACTAATACTAAATACGAAACTTAATATAATTTTTATTAGCAGTTATCTTTAACCTCAAAACTAATATCTCTAGCATTGCATTTGTTAAAACAGAAAGGTATAACCTCAATTTAGCCTATAACTTTTTGTTTATAACATATCTTCCCTCACGTTCCAGACACGTTTACTTCTTACTCAGTTTCTCATCTTTTATTGACACTAGTTGATTCTTGCTTTAGCTTTAATATTAAACGTTTGCAAATCTAGTGTGGTTATTTTTGTAGAAAGCCGCAGGAAAGTCCACACAGACAGATATCAAACTCTGTCACAGGACATCCCGTATACCAAAGGTACAGTTTTCGCTCAAGCATAAGTTCTGGACTTTATTTTTAAAATGTACAATTATCCTGAAATACATCAAGTGTAATTTTGGTTAAGTACTGAAAATAAGACTCAACTACTTTAATATAGAAAAAGAGTGACAGTATGTTATATGGCTTTATTATAGAGTAACGAGGTTAAGTGACGACTCCCCAAAATTGATGATCTTCTTGAAATATTAAATATTTTAAAAATACATTAATTGTCGCCCTGAATTAATATCACAGACACATTTCATATGCCGTCTCACCACATTTTATGTGTCATATTCTTTTTTTACCCTTTTCATTAGTAAAAATCTATCTTAAATGCATATAGGATACATATCCTGCTTCTCTGAAGGCTTCAGGATTACATCAAAACCTCACTGCTGTGCTGCACTGAACTCTCCCATGCTTTTATTTCTATTTTAAAGCCGTGGTTTTAAATTTGCAATTAGAGTTCATCTTCTGAAACATTTCCTATTCCCCGCTGACTTTGTTAGGGTAAAATACACATACAGTATGTATATGACGCTTGCTATTCTCTGCGAGTTTGATTGGTAGATAATATATTGCAGAATGTGTTTGTTGGAAAGGTTATGAATACCAGTCTCAAGATTCAGAACAAGTAAAGTAGAAGATTGCATTTAGTATGCTGGAAGTGGGCCAAAGTCTTGTTTTGAGATGTTACACCAGATACTAAAGTCAGACTCTATATATTTGATAGAACAGGGTTTTAAATCACCTCATGTATGTTGTAGTATGACTGTTTTTCATAATACAGCACTACCCCAATAATGGAATAAGAATTCAGTTAATGCCTCTCCAAGACCAAACATTAGACAATTGGCACTTGTACCCGTGCACACGCCCCCCTATCTTGAACCAAAAGCCAAGTTTAATTAATCTCTTAATCTAACTCTGTTAGAAAGAATTAATCATCAAGCGTTTTTAAGAGCTTAACATGAGAGTTTTTCGAGTGACTACATAACTGGCTGTGAATGCAGTCAGTTCCCTGAAAACCAACGCAAGCATGAAAAATACATTTAGAACAATCTTAGAAATTATGGCTGTCAAAATGAGTAATCGCGATTAATCGCATACAGAAAAGAAGTTTGTGTTTCCATTTTATACTGTATATTTGTGTATACGAACTTTTCATTTAGAAACACAGACATACATTTTAATTATATAAAGAAATCTTATTAAGTTATATTTAATTATATGCATGCCTGTGTATTTACTTCAAAAATAATATGCACAATCCACAGACATAAATTATGCAAACACACTTTTATTCTGGATGTTTTATTTTGACTGCCCTAATTTCAAGATTAAATTATTAGTCATCTGGGAGAAAGTTATTTAATCACAAACAGTCTTATTCTTTGAAATAAGTTATTGTTTTATTGTTCTTTTTATTAAGGATATATGCAAATACATTTGAATCCATATATAGTGTTGAAATGTATTTGCATACCCTGATGCACTCTAAATTTTTCAACTATCAAAAAATCAAACAACTATCATTAACTTTCCAGTAACGTATCTTATTATTGATTATCTTATTATTAATCTGCATTGATTAACACATTGAGTTTCGCCTATTACACAGGGTATAACCTATAGTCCTGTACGCTGCTCTTCTGAAACAGCATACCCTTCCTGACCAAGATCCAGTCACAGCTGCCAATGTTTCATGACAAACAGCTTAATGCAACCATCTCACATTGGAGATTCACGAACTGAAACCTCATCAAAAGCTGGAGGCTTTGAATCCAAACTAAAAGCCTGCTCTCCATGGCATTGTGGCTTTGCCGAGTAGAACCTTTAGATGATGTGCTGCCCTCCTTCAGGATGTGTGAACTGAATGTTCGCAGACACGAAGTTAGGTTTTTAATGGGTTCATGACAACGTTCTCTTCTTGGCAGCAGAGGGAAACGGCCTCGCCGGTAGACAGTGGAGTGTGCAAGAGTTCCCTCTATTCTCGAGCAGAATACAGTGAAGATGAAAGCCCACATTTGCCTCGCGACATGGACCACTCGCTGGGCATTGCCCGTGAAGAGGTATTGTAGCACTCAACTAAATTTCAGCACTTTGGTATGTTGAAGATAACAGCAATTAAGACAGATATAAGCAAATGAGGTAACAACGTGCTGTTGCTGTTTCAGATTGTTTTGAAAGAGAAAGAAGTTATGGAATGGAAAAGGAAGTATGAGGAGAGCAGACGAGAGGTGGAGGAGATGAGGTAGGTTCCCGTCATCTCACTGATGATGAAATATCAGTAAAGGTGCTGTCATTCCTAAATCATCACCCAAAGTGAAACTTGCAAAGTATGTAAACACAACTCAAACATCAACCTCAGTCACCTCTCAATCTGTTTATCTCTTTCCTACTGTTTTTTTTAATCGTGCCCTATCGGAAAGCCATTTAAAGAGGGCCTTAATGTCACATGTGCCAGGAGTTGAAGAAGGGGTGGGAATGTAAAAGTGGTTTTGTTAACACAATGTCACATGTCGAATTGTTTTTATAAATCACATAAAGCAAGCATCATTCTTTGCATCGATCATATCGAGCATGCTTTATTCCTTAAACAGCTCAAAGATGTGTTGTGATGTGATTGAAAAGCTTTATTTCAATTGGGACGCTTGTGGGGAACTTGGGGATAACGGCCAGCTGGACTCTGCCATGTTAGCGTGGATAAGAAGAGATTACTTGATTAGTCCGATTAGGATTAGGATAAGGAAGGACTAAGAGGCTAAGGAAAGGCATAGTTTATCCATCTGCTTACTGTGCTGGCAACCTGCTTTTCTTTACTGGCAGTCTCTGCCACATTAGGGTACGGTAAGAATGACAAATACCAGCCCCTCCCAGGAGCGAATCTGAACATCTAAGGGCACCGTTATAAATAAAGGCTGTTTAAGGGTTTCCTAAATAGCCATCAGGTGAAGGACTTTCTTTTTTTTGCAGAACAATAAAGATATTTAAAAAAAATTGACTTTACATGTTTTTACATGAAACAATTTACACAAAAAATAGTTCATTTAAAAGATTTGAAATGAAATAAATATACTTTTAATTTGTTAAAATTTTATTTAAAAGTAAATATTAAAAATTTCTACCAGAATTCACCATAATTATGTTATGTTACATATATATGTGTGTGTGTGTGTGTGTGTGTGTGTGTGTGTGTGTGTGTGTGTGTGTGTGTGTGTGTGTGTGTGTGTGTGTGTGTGTGTGTTTGTGTGTGTGTGTGTGTGTGTGTGTGTTATTTCATTACATAAACTTAAAAATATTTTGTAAACTTAAGAGAATTAATTGTTGGACCTTAATCAATTGTTTGTATATTTTCCACTGAAAAAATTCGACTAAATGTTTGTTTAAAGTAAATAAAACTGTTTATTTCTGTGATATTTATTAAGCCACATAAAAATAGTTTTGCGTTTTTACTTACATTCTTCAAGATATCTTATGTGTCCTGTCAGAGTTGCAAACTGATACAGACAAGAGGATGAATAAATGACATTTGTGTGAAATATCACATTAATGTAGATCTTGAATTATGTTATTTGCTTGCAGGAGAATAGTTCTGGAGTATGAAAAGACCATCGCAGAAATGATCGGTGAGTCTTCTAAACATGACTATCTTCTTACGCCAGTTTCCTTGCATTTTGTGAACACTACAAGACACTTGGTTGGCCTGTTCTGTTCATCTGCTTCAGTTTTATAAATGAAATGGCACAAGCTCTGCGCAGTTTTGCAGCGTCTGTACATATGCAACACATTTATGTGCGAGTTTAATTTCTCATTTAATTTGCAGAAAAATCTTGTGTGCCTCTGGACGCAAACACTGGTCAGTTAAAAGGACAAACCTCTCATGTCTCTCAGTATATTCCACTTGACCTGGCTCGCTTTCGCAACCTTAACATGACCTGCTCAAACAAGTCCTTTACCAGTCCACACCCACTGATTTTGTAGGTCTTTGCCTTTCAGTATTTACTGGTATGGAAATACTGTAGGCTGTCTTCATAGTCTTTGAAAATGGGTGCCTTGACATGCTTTTCTTCTTTTGCATCAAAAAACAATTTCCTGGACATTCTTCATTTTTCATTTCTGAATTTCATGATTTGAAAAGATACCATGCACTTTTCTGCTCTAATCTCATTTCACATTATGATTTATATACACATTGAATTTCTTTGCCTATTCTTTCCATCGTTCGATTCATTTGACAAATTTCATCTCTACTCTCCCCACTTGGATTTGAATTTATTTCATCTTTGGCACCAGTTTGATTTCTTAAGGAAGTTGTTCCATATCTGTGACACGCTTTCCTCTCACACGTCCCTCCCTGCTGGCTTGATTTAATGCAGTGCCTTCTTTCTGTTTTGCTCCTTCCGTCCTCCATAAATATTTGATAATGACCCAGGCATGCCTGGTAAGTAACAGCGTCTTTGAATTTTCTTTGTTTGTGTTGCATCCACCACATCTGATAGTGAAGGGCAGGACAAGTTTCCTGGCATTGCTTTTCTTTTATTATAGTATCATCCTCAGGTCATTTCATAGACCAAAATTAAAACCAATAAAGACCAAGTTGAGCTTTCATGTGCTCAAAAAGTTTAAGATATTCCATATTTGATTCATGTGAGTAAAAGTTTGTTTTCGTCTCTCATGCGTCTTTATTTGGTGTGTGGAAGTTATCTGCATGAATCATAATGTTTCGAATGAAAATCATCACTTATAGACAGTGATTGAGTTTATCTCTTAAGTACTAAATCATCCATCCAGTTCTGCTTCCCACAGCAGATTCCATCATACGTTTGGGTGTTTGTGTAATGTGCAGTTGTGTTCCAGTAATTTTAATTTTGTGTATTTGTTTGTGTGTCTCAGAGGGTGAGCAGAGAGAGAAGAATCTATCACATCACACTATCCAGCAACTGATTCTGGAGAAGGACCAGGCTTTGGCCGACCTGAACTCTGTCGAGAAATCTTTGGCCGACTTGTTCCGTCGATACGAAAAGATGAAAGACGTATTAGAGGGTTTCCGCAGGGTAAGTCAAACATATTGAAGATTTTGTCATTGTGGGATTAAAGGGAATAGAATATAAACCTGTACACATTTCTTTGTGCTGAACACAAATGAAGAAATTTTAATAAAATACTTATATGGTTACAAACCTGAAAACGAAATGTTGTAAGGTTTGTAACAGCTGGAGGGTGAGCAAGTAATGGAAATATTGTAATTTTTGGGTGAACTCTTCATTTTTACTATCAATACAACACTCATTACTCATCTGTTCCTCAGAATGAGGACGTGCTAAAGAAAAGTGCCCAGGAGTACCTGTCTCGTGTCCGGAAGGAAGAGCAGCGTTACCAGGCCCTAAAGATCCACGCTGAAGAGAAACTTGATAAGTAAGTACGGAAGAAATCTCTCAGAAGTCAAACTGACCTGAATCCAGGTCAAATATGAAATGACAGCATGTGTTCATCATTTTATACCTTCAGGGCAAATTCTGAAATCGCCCAGGTAAGATTCAAAGCTAAACAGGAGCAGGCAGCGTATCAGGCCAGTCTGAGGAAAGAACAGATGAAAGTGGATTCACTGGAGCGTACACTGGAACAGAAGGTTTGGCCTTAGTTCTTCATTTACTTCTGACATCTCTTATATAACTTAAAAGTGTTTGTTTGGATAACAGTACTTTTGCACTGTAAAACAATCTTTCATATCCAATTTTATTTCTTGCAGAACAAAGAGATCGAGGAACTGACCAAAATATGTGATGAGTTAATTGCCAAGATGGGGAAGAGCTAGCCAACCCTCAGACAAAGTTATGTTCATACAATAGAACAAAAGTCAATGATCAAACAAGTATGATGTAAAGATGGAGCAGCTTAAGATGTTCACATCATTGGACAGGACAATGAATTAACCACACAAACTTTATCGATCTTAAACTACTGATGTCTCCATCAAAAAGGAAGACCCAACGAACACACTTAAGTCGGTCTGTAATTACAATCTGTTCTTTATAATGTATTAATGTAAACATATGTTGAGGGTCTTGTGTAATTTTCATCGGTGTTTCCATCGGTAGAGATATTTTTGAGCCTCTGTATAGCTGACAGAGAGAGTATGTGTGAGTGCGAAGTTGCGTGTGCAGTTGCCATGACAACCACTGATGGAGCCGACTGTTAAACTGATTCCTGTGGTTCCCTCTTCTTAACCTTAAAACAGAAATGACCGTGAGACAGAGAATATAAATATATATTAATACACAATATGAAACAGTTAATCCTTCAATTGTCACAAAGTGATGTTCACGATTATGAAAAATGCATGTTGTATGCCTTGACGGTTTTTGTAAATATGAAAAGGACTTGAAAATATTAAAGGAACACAACTGCGGGTTTTGATACAATTAGATTGATTTGCTTCTCTGCTTATCTTTGTAGATATTTGTTGTTTATTTCATTTTAGCAAAACTGCGGTATTACTTTTGGTTTTATTTTGATATATATAGAACCCGGTTGTGACTGTCGATGGTTCTGACTTGAACTAATTTAATCTGGATTTGTCTTAGTCCAGCTATGGTCTGCCAGTTATACAGGTGATGATTACAAAGTGCAATAAAAGATGGCAATACAGATCTTCTTGTTCTCTTATACGTATCCCATCCAAAGATTTAATTTCAATTAGATTTTTCCAATTACTATTAATTCAATTTTTTTTATTTATAATATTTTAATTTGCAAATAGTTTTTATACATATTTGTGATATAATAAATGTTTTATCTACATGCAAATATATGATTTAGAGTATTGGAAATTATACTTTTTCAGACAAAAAAAATTCAGGTAAATAACCCTAAACCTTTGAAATCTGCCAGGTTGTTTTAAAGGCATTGAAGATGTTAAAGAACATACAAAGAATCTTGCTCAGATTATCTTATGTGTCTGGAACCTGATGCATTAATTAAATGGCAGATGGACATTAAGACCTTGCCAGACAGACTATATTAGTGCCAGTGACACGCTGGCACACAACCAAGATGTCTGCGAGGATGCAAAGATGGTGTAGAATAAGTGTTAGACTACAATACCAAATCTGATAGAAACAACTGCTTTATATCAGGGATTTAACATACAGTCTTAGATACCCTACATTAGATAAATGGTGCAGAATAATTTTTTTATTTTTAGCTACAGTAAAAGCACAAAAAATGAAACGGCAAGGATATGTATTAAACATTTAGAAACATTAAGAAAAAATTTCAATAATGCAATATGAAGAAATGTACTTTTAAAGTGACTTTTACAAATTGTGTCATCATTTACTCACCCTTTTCAAAACTGCATGACTTTCTTCCGCACTTAACAAAATTTTGATGAATGTTGGTACACAAACAGTAAAAGCATCCATAAACTCTTAACAGTTTTGTGTCCTTATAATAGAAGTACCTTCGCTGTTTGGTAAGCCGCATTCTTCAAAATATCTACTGTTGTTGTGCTGAAGAAAGAAAGTCATACAGGTTTGAAATGACAGGAAGGTGAGAATGTAGTGTACCATATATTGTTAAATAAATGTTATACTTAAAGTTAATTAAACAGATTATCTCCTTGTTCATGTATACAATCAGATCATGAATTCTTTCTTTACTAACACAGATTTATTTATTAAATTGATATGGACTCCAAACCCATGTGGGTTTGGTTAAAGTCTTAATTTGATTGGTTGGCTCTACATGACCAATGTGCCACCGGGGGCATTACCATGAGCTGGTTACTGAGTAAACTAATACTGTACCGAGAGGATTCATTATGAGATCTGGGTTGTATACAGGACACCTGGATTTTGTGCATCGCTCATGGGGTGGAGCACAGTAATTGATCCCTCATCTCTGATTAGTCTAGATGTCCATGAGCCATTCAGATTTTAAGATTGAATCAGGGGCCTAGAGTAAGTGGACAGGCCGGTAATCTGCGTCTCCTCACTCCTGTCGGGTATTAACCTTCCAGAAGCAGGGCTTAAGCTCAGGGGTTTTAGAAGCAAACAACCTGCTTTTCATTTTGCTGACCTGACAGCCAGAGACCACAGGAGACATGAGATCTGTCCATTTCTGCCTGCTGCCGGGCCTGTGCCTCATCTTTCTTCTCGCTCAAGGTAAGAGATCTCTCTCTTCTCATGTTTAGGTGCAAAATAGTATAATGCAAATCTCAACTAGATATTCAATCCAGAACTCTAAGTCTGGTCTTTTGGATTATTTCTTGGTTGTGCTTTTAGTTTACATTTCTATATTTAATTTAACCTCTCCTCACCAGATTTTTTGTAGTGGCTTCAGTGAGATGGATTACATTAGAGTATCCCACCTTCCTTGGTTAGTTTGTTAAGAAACTGTAACTGTAGGACATTTGTAAAAGCAATCTTCGATTCAAATACATTTAAGGACACTAAAAGAGGTACTATTTTTCTACATTATCAGTCAGTTTTGTGACACTTTAGTGACATTATTCTAAATTTTTTGATTTAATCTTATAAAAGTGCCTGAAATTGATTAATAGATAAAAATATAATTTAGCAAACATATATGTTTTTAAATGGATGACTTTGACCGTCAATAAGAGCGCAGAATAGACATTGAATAATTTAAAGATATTTATGTATTCAGCACCACATAATTTCATGCTGTATCTGAATAGCATAATAGTTACAATTTTAGTATTCACAGTAATTGTAACACTGCCTGTGAAAACCAGGCTAAAGTCGTTAAACTGAAATAAGCATTACAATTTGATTCAACCTATTTATTTCACCCTGATTTCAGTCTTTGATTTTGTCTTACTCATTTGATATTTAAGGTTTGATTCTTTTCTATTCTTATATTCTTGCAGAATGTTTCATACATTGTTTAGAATGATTTTATATGTGAAAAAGTAAATTACAAAAATGACTAGCTGGGTTTTGAAAGGCAGACACACACACACACACACACACACACACACACACACACACACACACACACACACACACACACACACACACACACACACACACACACACACACACACACACACACACACACACACACACACACACACACACACACACACACACACACACAGAGTACAGTACAGTACAGTATATAAATATAAATATAAACTTGAAGGATTAGATTATCCCCTTTTTACACTATGTTTGCTAAAGTGCTGTTATTTTGTTCATATTTTGCAGTGCCAGTTATTCCTTCTGTATGAAGCTCATAGCCTTATGCCCTTATGTAAAAAAATAACAGAAACTCCAAACTCATAACTCATCAACAGTGTTTGCGAAAATATATTATTTAAGATAAAACCTTCAATACATTAGGTTTCATTTTTGGCCCAGTCCCTTTTTTGAATTGTTGATGTGTGGCTCATTTCAAATGGTAAAAATGCTTCTGACATGTCTTGTAATCCAAAGGTCTGTAAAAACAGAGATTTAGAGCAAGTTTCATTCACACAGAAAGTGCGTCCATGTAAAAGTAGTTCAATTTCAAAGGTGGAAGGCATGTGTGTATCTCTTATCTTGTCGACTTGAACTTCAAAAGTGTGTTTGATTTTAAAAAATGGGTCTTCTAGGAGATGACAGCGAAGGGACACATCCAACATTCTCAGGTCTTGGACATATTTTGCTGAGCTTCTCTGTGATGTTGTTAATCCCAAGCGTCTGCATAACAATCGCTAGAAAAGTCTGGATTCTGGTTCTGGATTTTTCAATACCGTGTCAGTTTTCAATACTAGATCTACCAAAGCTGCTTTGTTCTACAGGCTGTGTGTATATTACATAGTGCACATTATCATATGTATCCTTTGTCATGTGGTGTAACTTCCCTCTTTATTTGGCTAAAAATTGTAAATTAATAAAAATATGCTTTGCTTTGTCAAACCCTTAAAATACTGCAAAAATTAGGAATTCAACGGCAAATCAATTAACATAATGTAAAGAAAATAGGATTTTGATATGTTTGATATTGACTCAGGAAGGTCATGTCAAAGATTGAAATTATAGTGAAATCAATGGCTAAAATCATATCAACCCTTGATGCTTAAAATCTCAGAGTTTGGTTTTCTGACTTCGGCCCGGTTTTCATTGGTCACGTTTAAATCAATTCTGATATGAAACGGACTTTGTCTTTTTTAGGTGAAGCGCTAAAGTGTTATACCTGTATGGGCGCCACAGATGAAGACTGTAACCGGCAGGGTTCCAAAACATGTCCAGGCTATTCAGATGCATGTGCCATCGTCCGGGGTCATGGCAGTAAGTTTAACGGTAATGTATTTAATAGTTCTTCCATGGACAGATAAGGGAAACTAGCTGAGAACATTTAATTTCTTCCATAAGGCTCAAGGATACATCCCCAGGGAAATCATTAACTGTAGTGCATGTGTATGTGTTTTTAAGAGAAAAATTGGATCAGACTGGCCTGTCTGGTCTCAGCTTAGAAATAGCAGGTGGTCTATAATACATCTTCCTTTTCAGGATCAGATCACATTCACTTCTAATCACAGTCTTCTATGGTTCTTGTCCTTTTAGGTGGCATGATGAAGATGTGCTCCTACAAATCCTTCTGCAGCCAAGCTAACAGCCAGGGTTACAGAGCTCCAGGGGTGAAAGTTCATTGCTGCTACTCTGATGACTGTAATGTGGCAGGACACGCCAATAGTATTAGCACAGGGGTCAACTTCCTTCCGGGGTTGCTGTTATTCGTCTGCCATTTGCTGTCAAACTAATGTTGCTTTAGACAAACTGAGCCGGGGGCTGGTCCGTTACCACCGGGGTACTTGACGGCGTGTACCAATGTGTGCTCTGTGATTGTGAACATATATAAAATAAGTACATGCACAGATGTTGTGTTATATTTACATAAAGGAAATGTAATAATGGTATTGTTGAAATCCTCTTGGAACTCAAGAGAGCCAAAATATCTGTTATCACTAACACAACCTCTTGACATTCTAAACCTGTATGACTTACTTTCATCTGCGGAGCACAAAAGAAGATATTTCGAACAATGACAAGCACCCATTTACTTGCACTTGACTTGTTCCCATAATGAAGAAGTGAATGGGGGCCGCCCCTGTTTGGTTCCAAACATTCTTCTAAATATTTTTGTTCGTGTTCCGCAGAAGAAAATAATACAGGTTTGAAATGACAAGAGGGCGAGTGCATGATGAGAGAAATTGATTTTAAGATGTATATTCTAAAAGAACGTAGGGGACTCAAGAAAGCCAAAAGCCTTTTGTACTTTAGACCAAGTGAAATAAGCTTTATTTAAGTCATTGTTTGATGATGCACGGGGAGAAGAACATGTGATGTGGAAGAAAAGCCTCAAATGTGAACGATACTTCATGGATCGAAATGAACACATGCAGACTTTCTGGCTTTGTTTGCTTTTGTGCTTGACTGTAAATAAACAGATTTTTTTCTTTGTGATTTAATGGCAGTTATTATGGGATTGGGATTTCGTAATGGATTCAATCAGAGTGCATAATAATATAAGGGGCTAATAGGAGATTAAATGAATTTGATTTACATATCCAAAAAATGCAAATAATATTTTTAAACAGAATTAAAAAAGGAGCTTTGGAAAAAAGCGTTTCAATTTATTTCTGTAGGCTTAATAACTCAAATTATAATTTTTTTGACCGCTTTTAAAAAACTGTGGAAAAAGAGAAAGATAAGTGTTAAAAGACAGTGTATTGTAAATAACAAGTTTGTATCATGTTAGCAACATTAATAAAGTTTACAAAATATTTACGGTCAATCAGTTTACTCTTGTATATATGCTCTGTATTTGCCCCATCCAAAGTGCACACACACAGCAGTGAACACACACACACACACACGCACACGCACACGCACACGCACACGCACACGCACACGCACACGCACACGCACACGCACGCACGCACGCGCACACACACACACACACACACACACACACACACACACACACACAATAGTGAACGAACACACAGCAGTGAACACACACAGTAGTGAACGCACACACAACCATGAACACACCGGGAGCAGTGGGCAGACATTTAAGGCGTTCGGTGCCTTTCTCAAGGGCATCTAAGTCATGATATTGCCGGCCCAAGACTTGATCCCACAACCCTAGGGTTAGGAGTCGAACTCTCTAACCACTAGGCCATGGTACACCCATCAGAACAGTTATGATACACGAGTTACAGTGCTCTCACTAACTCATGCATTCCTTTTTCCACATTTAGAATAATAATTAATGCATTGAAATATTGAAATAAATCAAAGAGAATTATGGAAACAACTATATCTAAAAAGTCTTAAAAATAAAAAAATAAATATGTTTGTGTATAATCAAGATCAATTATATTTGCTCATCTTCTGTTGGCCAAACATAGCCTGGTGTGCTTTTCGTCTAGCTGACACATGGTGTCAGTATATATTCACATATCACCAACAGTCATCATGTTGATCACAGGGTCACTGCTCGACGAGGATAGGCCATCCAAAATACATCCCCCATCCTGACCCAGGTATTGTTTTCATGCAATGTTTTACAAGATGATTTAGTATAACCTTAACTTTTGATTGATGTCTAATACTATATGGCAAACAATATGGCAGCTAGAGAAATAGCACAAACATATGGAAGACATCCATTTGAGACAGTTGTCTCATCTTCAGCTGGCAGATGCCAACAAGACCACTTTAAGATGTTTGTAAGATGTATTTGATTTAGGGTGCATGCACAGCTTCCCAAGATGTTACGCAGATGTTTTTTACACACTCACTTTGTCCAGATCTTTAAAAGACATCTTGGAGAGATCTTGGTTTATGGATAACATTAATATATTTTATTTATGATGGTGTTTTTGTTTAATTCAAGCCAAGATATTGAGTGTAAAAGTAAAATTGTATATTTTTTCTGCTATTGGTGTATGCAAATGATGATCACCAACATTCTTCGGAATATTCCCTTTAGTGTTCTGTAAAAGAGAGAGAGTCATACAGGCTTAAAATGACTATGAATTTAGAAAACTTTTCCTCTATTATACGTACCATGTTCTTGTTGTATGATAAAAATATAATGTCTAAATCTGAACCCCACTTTTCTGTCTACCATCATTTCCCAGATGACAGCAGATTGCTTATATTTCTCGTCACTTTTATACTCAAGTCTTCCTTTTTCCCCGCCGGGGCCTGCAAGTTTCACCTCTGACTGACAGGTGTGATGTAGTGAACCAGCCGCCCCACAGGGGATTGAGAATGACCCCAAACTGTGATGCTCCAGGGCCTTTCCACTGGGTGCTCTGCTTTGATTGTGTCAGACCTCATCATCTTTATTTGGAGATTCTGTTCTCACTATGATCGAGATCTTAGCTTGACGATAAAGCTGTGAGTCACGAGGGGTGTTTGAAGAAAATCAAGAGCGTACTTTACCTTCAGAAGCATTCATCTCGGCCCATGTTTAGTTATTATTAGTATGATGTGCATTTTTCAGTAGGTTTCAGGAAGATGTGTCCTTGTGTCCTTATGCATAAAAATCTTATTCTAAAATCTTAATCTGTCCAACATTGCTGGAGGTTGCGCGAAAAAAATAATCGTAGTGAACCAGAGCCTTGGAGCTTATAGGGAAAGTTATAACCGAAAAAATGTCTTGTCATTTCCTAAATATGCTACAGGTTGCCATCGGTGGTGTGTGTAAAGGTTATCACTATGGTGAGCATCTAGGAAGAAATTGCTCTTATGATCTTCCCTAGGTAACTGCTCGAGTCTAATCCGTTTCTACCTAGGGACACTATTACTGTAAATCCCATCCACACTATGGAGAGCCTTAAGCCAAGTGCCCTTTATTTGTGAATGCTGGAAAGCAAGCGAAGGCCATTTTGATCCCCTAGAAGGTCTTGCCAGCAGTCATAGGGTTTGTAGTTTGTTGGTGTCCACGCATGAAATATGTGGCTTTGGATTCTCATACCTAGGTGACTGCACCGAAAATATGAAAAATGTGTCATCGTTAACTTGTATGGCTTTGTTTTTTTCCCGCAGAACACAAAAATATATTTTATAGAATGTCGGGATCTGGCACCCCTTCAGATGCATTGGTTTGTCCGTACAGATGCCGCCCATATTTGGTTACAAACAATCTTCAAAACAACTTCTTTTGTGTCCTGCGGAGGAAAGTCAAACAGGTTAAAAATGTCAAGAGAGAAAATCAATGAAAGAAAAATGTATATTGTACTTTATTTGCACTATTTTATAGTATCGTAGTTCAGCTTGTCATTTCCATTAACCAGCAACACAAATGAAGCTGGAGCATTTAATGTAGAGGGCTTCATCAAAGAGGGGGGAACACACAGAGAATGTGACACGATGTCTGTGTTTACAAGTGTACGGTGCCCGCCTGGCTGGTCTGGGTTCAGCCCGCGGTCACTGGTTCTGGGGTCTCCGGGTCTCAGGTCTTTTTGAAAAGATCCATGAAGCAGAATTAAAGTGATCTACCTCCGGACCGAGGACCCAGGGAATCAGGAAAGGGGTTGGCACAGGGGCAGTGGGGAGGGCAGGGGGTATATCGAGGGAAAAGCGGTGGGTGTAGGAAGAATTATGCATAATCAGTCTGGCCTCAGCCACTTTGAAATGAAACTAAATAGTCCGTGTATAGAGCGAGTAAAGTCGGGTATAGAGACTGTAAAATGTAGCATCTAGGGTTAAGGAACTAAAGAGTTCAGGTTTAGAAATGTGTCTTGTAAGGAACCAAAAAAAAAATGTGGCTCCTTCAATGCAAGCTACCTGTAGTTGGGTGAACATGACTGAAAATGCTTTTTTTAGTAATGCGATTTGATTAAATGTCTCAAGATATCTGTTTTGCAACTTGATCTAGTTCCTTACCCCAAAGCGTGAATGGTAACCGGTTTCAACTAATAGGAAATGAATAGGTTTAGATTGTTTACTATAGTGAAACACTAAACTAGGTGTGTAGTTAAATAATTTTTCTCACATTCACACTTTAGACTGGGATTCATCATTCACCACTGATAGCAACTTGCTCACTTTCTGACCTGTCAGAGCAGGATTTTTTTGGCTGTAGATTTGTACCAGTCTTTCTGAAAGGTATAATGATATGTTTTAACATGTGATAATTATTTCAGATTAGTATTATTTGCAGAATGGAAAGTCTGACATGTGAGATGACACAACTGCATGAAATCAGTCATCATGAAATCAGTCATCATGAAATCAGTCATCATGAAATCAGTTGATACTAATATAAGATTTAGAATGTATCTGCACCCTGCAAAAACATTTTTATGCTTAGCACTTCATTTCCTGTGATAGTATCCCATGTCTTTTTATGATCTTGTTTTAAAGTTTTGTTTTAGAGGACTGTAACAGAATTTATTAAGGTTTATGCCTATGGGGAACGAAAAAGCTTGTAAAAAATAAAGGGAGTTACAAAAGTTCTACTGGCAAAGTTTTACGGAAAGGAGAAGCTTAATTGTTTAGTGCATGTATGTTTATTAAGTTATTTCTATATAACATTCAAAATATTGCTTAATCATAAAAAAGGTTTGTTAGAATAACACCTTAATTTGTGAATTTGCCAACAGCAGAAAGATTCTTGCTATTTATTCCACTCTTGGCCGGCCTGAATTTCATAAAAAAAAGTGCAGAACTACTTAATAATCATTTGATATTTAAGCATTGTATTAATTGCAAAAGCAAGTTCCTAACAGTTTTTGATACTTAATTGAATAATAATGTAAAACATTGCATTAAAAATGTTCAGGTCCTTAGAGGATTAAGGTTCTTCACATCAATGGCCTGCCTTTACTTACTGTAAAGGTAAAAATGATTGTGGAATACGTTCTTGGCTATTTAAATTTAACCAGAAAAAGCAAAAATAAAGTGAAGTGTAGCCAAGCGCGCAACCAAAACCAACTCACACCGTTAACCGCTGCCCCACGGGGAAGGGGCAGACTCAGTCAGCCATGTCATGCAACTGGGATAATTAGTGTTGGAAAGGAATATCAACTGATATAATTGAGCATTCTCCTCTAATGAAGATCCTACATGTTCTCGCTGTTGTGGCACTAATTGAAGGGAGGTGGAACTGGAGGCCATGAAAGGGTTTGACGGACAGAAGTGAAAAGTGCTTGAAGACCAAGCCTTCCATCATAGCCTGTCAAGTAATACCTTTTCCCAGGTGATGTTTCCTTTTTTCTTTATTTCAGGCAGTGTTTCTTGTGATTTCCCTGTATTTCCTACCCCAAAGTGAGGGTTTAAAGGGGTTGAGCATTGAGGGCCACATTAAAGCCAGAGGAAACCGGAAAACCGGAGCTGTGCAGGTAAAACCCAGCGCTGGAAGTTTTGAGATAGTGGGGGCATTTAGTTTAGGTGGAGCGCGGGTCGTGTCGGGGTTTCGCTTGGTTGAGGAGAAGAGGGAAAGTGGGGGGTAGAGACAAGGTCACCGGGAAATCAGTTCGGGGGATAATAGGGGAGCAAATTGGTTTTGACAAGTTTGTGGAGGTGGAAGTAATTCAGTCCTTTAAAAAGAAGAGGGGCAAACACAGGAATACCATGAGATAATAAAGGGAGCTGGTGGAAAGGGGGGTGGATGTGGAGAGATGGGCCTCCGGCCAAGATTCTGAGGCCTGTCTCCTGGTCTGCAGCCTGTGACACTGGGAGAGTTGAGCGAGACTGGCACTACCAAAGACATGGCACATGGCACAGCGGCTGCCAGGTGCCATAATGGAAGAGGCACAGCTGGGTATGTTTAAAACCATCCAACTGTGACTGGCCGGCCGCTAGATGACTCATGGACTATGAATGAGCTTTGTCATCTTGCCTCTGTGTTGTTGCCCAAGGCCTTGTTTAGACTGTTCTTTAAACAGTTAAAGGACACACGCATGGTCATATTTTGTATTGCAACACCTAACAAGTGTATTTCAGAACAGTCAAGGGATTAGCACAGATCTAAGGGATGGCTTTTAATCTATAGAAGGAGAACCGTGGTGAATGGGTATGCGCCGCTCTCAGCCTCTTGGAAATATAAAAAAGAGTATTGGGAAATATTTTTCATAAACACACTCCTTTCCAAGGCCATTGGTGGCTCTCAGATGAATACTTATTTCACGTAAGTACTTCAGGGTGTTGAAGTGAAGGGCCAGCATTAAGTTGTGATGTACTTTCTAATGCAGGATCATGCACTGTCTGTTGGCTAAATGAAAGAGGAAAGGGGCCGATCAGCTCTGGTAAGGAAGCGTGGATTTTGCATCCAGGGGTTGAACGGAAGCAGTAAAAAACCGAACTACACAGACGTACTTGAAAGTCACACTCCTCAAACTCTTAAACGCAGTGCATGACTCACATCAATGCGGTGCTCCTCAATTGTACGGTTAGATACTACAAACTCAAATCGATGCCGTCCCTCCATTCAAGGATGTGAGAATTTGCATTAAACCCTCATTAAAAGTTTTCCTGACAAATGTGGTTTCACCCTGGGTTCCGCTCCAGCATGTTTACACTCTGTCTCCTACCCACACAAGTTCATCCAGTGAATGCAGTGGGCTGGTAGATCTTGCAGAGCTGGTAGACAATGACAGACCTTGGCAGACAGTTACGAGATGATATATTCAGACTCCTGTCATTAGTATGTATCTGTCTATGATGCGCTTCTACTCTTGGCCCTCGTTCTCGCATCCGATAAGCCTGCCATTCTGTTAGGCCTGTCTTACGCTCACAACGCCTGTTGAGTGGGCTGACATTACACTTAATGAGAAACTGCTTTTTTATGAGGACTCTCCTAGCGTAACCCTGATAAGGGCCAGCTGTTACTCATATTGCTGTGAGCTATTTGTGTAATTTAACACTGATTGTATCTCTCATTACAGTTTTGAAATTGACCTTTTTAATGTTTGTTTCTTGTTCTACAGTGTTCCGGTTGCCAGGCCCCTAGAACATGAGAGCGATATTATGTGTACCTCATATGTAATGCCAGTAGCTTCATGAAACTGCAAATTCCAGTTCTTAAATGCTCTGTGTTTTTATGATCTTATAATGAACATTTTCAATCAATGTATTTTACCGGTCATCTAACATGGAACGTGCTTCTACAGTAGGCCTAAATAGACAAACTGTTTGTAACCAGACAGTACTTGGATCCCGCTGACAACCATAGTAGGAAAGTTAGATATGGTTGTCAACATTACCACCCAATTTTTAGTTGTATATATTTTAAAATATTTAGTTTTATTTAAGTCTAAATATTTAAACGTTTTTTTTCTATGTATTCGTTATCTGCTATGATATTCAATGGGGTCCAAGAACTGTTTGGTGATTCGCATTCTTCAAAATACCTTTCTCTGTGTTAATCAGAACCAAGAAACGTATACAGATTTAAAACAACTCAAAGTTCAGTAAATAATAACATTATTCATACTTTTGGGGTGAACTATCCTTTTGGGAAGGGGTATTCAAATAATACAATGCCTGGGACCCCCAAACATGATGGCACTTTTGTGATGATCCTTTTTAAAATATAAAACATAAAATTGATATAAAGATTTATAAATGAAACAATTACATGTCCATCTACAACCCCAGCTTGAAAATCCCTGCCTTGGGGAACCTAAGATTATTTTCCTTACCTGTTGGTTTTTTGTTACCAATTTTGCATATTTTTACCAAAAAAAGAGTCCGTTGAGGTCTGGTTGTTGGATATTTGGATCTACTACTTGTATCCTCTTGTAAGTCGCTTTAGATAAAAGTGTCTGATAAATGAATAAAGATGATGTATCATAAATGTTTAAAGCATCAACTTGCCTTCTTGTTTTCTGTGCCCCTTATCCTGTCGGCTCTGACGCGGAGCGGTCACAGGTTTTGACGGCAAACTGAACTGACCTGATCTACTCTCTGTAGGGGTGCAGAAGGGTTTATTGAAGCCATGTGAGAAAAGGGGGCGACATGTAGCTGGGTTGAAGGAGTTGTTGGCCCTGCTGTGTTACTCCTCACAGTGCCACTTGGCATAGCATTGATGCATTGAAAGAACGCGCCGTATTTCTCCAGTTGTGTTCCGTGTGTTGGCCATCTACCATTATGCTTCTACAGCTGCGCATCATGAACTGCATGACTCATACAAGGAATTACGCATTTGTAATTTTAATTCAATTAACACCACATAACAGTTCATGCTTTTTTAAAAGTGCCACATGGCAACCTGTGAAAAGTCTCTGTGATTCTGTGTGTCATCTCGAGATGTGGTGTGATCACGTAGTGCTCATTTAATCAAAACACATATTATAAGTCTTTTAATGTGCTCCGCTCTAATCCTCTCACCGTCCCACTGGTCATTGGACAAAGCTGATTCGTGTAACCTTGGTAACTGGGTGCGTTTGATGAACTTCGGGTTTCGGCATTGGCAACACATGTATAAGATCGGCGACACTTTTATGCGTACGCATGCACTGGGTTTCACACAATGGTTCCCACGGATGGATTCTCCTGAGTCATACACTCTGAAATCATTTGAGACATTAAAGACAATAATAGAAAGAAATGGTTGAGCACAGTCTGTAAAATCAGAGGGCAAATAAAAGGATCGGTTGGACTTTAAAATAGTTGGTAGTGCACACCTACACACCCACTAGAACTCTCTTTTTCAACCTGTTTTATTATTATCATTATACGTTACAAACCTTTTGAAGAGAATAGTGCAATTACTGTCTCAATGACTTTATTATCATATATAACACTATAGATATTTGGAAAAATGTATCAAAAAACATTGATACATTGATGCTTTCCCCTTAAAGACTTTATGTAAGCTTTCATTCTACCATAAGCACATCTACAACATTTCACGCTTCATGTGTCTTGTGTAAAGTGTTTTTAAACTGTATCTCAGCTTTTCCATTAGTTTTTTTCCCAACGAACTCCAGCATTAAAAGCCACCCACATGACCCGAAAATATCTCAAGACAAATTAGTTCACCCCTGCGGAAAACGCCGTCAAAACCTTTAGTCCCAGAGCACTCACCAGGTAGGGTGAAAGAAACAGTGAGCGTTTATGTTGTGCAAATGTGTCTGCTGTTTTCGAGCAGTTTAAGCAGTCGATTTGAGTCTCATGATTCCCCATGCAGCGCTAAGTAGGTAGAAAACTTCTCTCACGTATATATATCAAGTTTGGATGGAAGGGATGTTTCATCGCCGAGAGGATAGGTGAGAGCGGAGGAGCAGAGAGCTGTCGGGTAGCGCATTTTCGGCTAATTGGACAGCATGAAGCATGTCCTAAAAATGAAATGTATTCAATGTGGGCCACCATCTAATTATTTAAGCACCCATCTTGCCGTGTTTGACGCCTGGGGCATATGCATTAAAAATCCTAATGAAAAAGTTTGCCGGTTAAAGAAACAAAAATGAAGGACTTATAATTGTGCGAAATGCGTTATGAATGATTTAATTACATTCAGCTTTATCACGTAGCAAACAGCAAGACAACCTCAAAGGTGAGGCCACACTGTCTGCGTGGTGGAAATTAATTTCCACACTAATTCTCTCAATAAACAAAAGCAGCGGTGTTCAAATCTGGCCGACAAAATGCGAGATCTGCGAACTTGCTCTCAGAATAAAGTCTGCCCACCAAAACACCAGGGTTTGAGACAAGGATATGCAATTTCTTATTAAGTGAATCAGTGATTGACATGTGACAGGTACTTAATTTGGCTGAATGTTTTATCTTTGGTATAATTTTAATAGCACACCGCAATGTTCTGATTGGTTCTTACTGGCGCTTACATATAGTTCAGCTCTCCTCTATGAGATTTTTTTGTTGTCTTTTGTCAGACATATCATAAGTCTGATCACACAGTAATAACCCATAAGATTTACTAGATTAAATAAAGATGAATTGATTTAAATGTTAAACTACATACTTATGTTATTATTCACATCAAGTGTGAAGACTTTGCTCAGTTTGATCCTTTCAAAGTCTGCGGTGGAATCTTGTGCCCTGTATTATTTTTGTAAGCACTACCATTACAGCTGTGCTTTTTTAGGAAAAGCCTGCCCGCTCTTTTCTGTTTACCGCACAAAGAATAAGCTTTAAGTCCCACTTTGTTTTTCAAAAAACAAGAAGGTTGAAGCTTTCAAAGGCCTGAGTTCAATGCTGAATGTCACAGCTTTTATTCTGGTGAGCTTTTATGAGCTTGCGACCAGCATTAGTAGCACTTCAACATTTTGGAAAATTCGCTCAGAGTTGAAACCTAGACGGAAATGTGGCCCTAACAGCAGCAGTCATTGTCACCGGGCGCTGCATGTGTACGCAAGACAGTGGAAACGTGTGATTTTGGCTGAATCGCTTCTGCTATATTGGCATGAATGAGAAGAGAGTGTGACTCATGGTAAAGTGTATGCCAGGGAAGTTGTGCGATGTCACACAGTTGAGCCTGTGAGTGAAATGAAAGGTTGTGAGAGATATATCATGGCTTAAAAGGGCTGTGTTTGTGTGAATAAGTGGATTGTCAGAAAGCGGATTTAGCTGTGACTTGTTCAGAGAGATGGAAAAACAGTTTTAAAAAGAGATTTTTTATTTTTTCGTTGATATATTAGTGGGTCAAAGACAAACAAGGGTATAAGCATTAAAATATTGGCCACTCAAAAGTCATATACTGTCATTTATTTATCTTATAGGCATGTTTAAAAAAATAATTTATGATATTATTTGAGACTACTTTCAGGTCATGTGGTATTTAGTTGGAATTGAATTTTATTTTTATTTTCTACTATCCGTCGCCTAGCTATCACTAACAATTTTGTATACTCATAAAACATAAAGGAGCATATTACATTATTTGAATTCTTAAAGAAATATTGTGTCACACTAAATGACTATTCATAATTTTCCAACATTTTCAACCTTTTATTCTCTAAAAACCATAAAGTAGACATTTGACTGGCTTTTCATAGACATAAAATCTCTTTGGCAAATTTCTTTGGATGCAAACATTTTTGGATGATCTATTTGTTGTACATTTATGACGCACACTGCTCATCCATATAATAAAATGTGTTGATGTGATTGGTTACAGGTTTATGATGCCATTAAGCAACATCAGACCACATTAAACCTTGTAAACTGTCCTTGGTGAATTTCCGTTGGATGGAGAAAATCCGGGGAAAATATTTTCACACATTTTTTCTTAAAATAAAATGTTAAAAACACCTTTTAAACATAAACAACATCTCTACCTTTTAAAAACCGCATTTACTGTACAGGCACAGGAAAAGCAGCCGATAATCTTCAAAAACAGAAGAAATTTATGCCGGTTTAGAACGTCAGAGGGGTGAGGAAATGACAGAACATTCATTTTTAGGTGAACCTTTCCTTTAAGTGAAGAACACAGAAAGCGAGTGGCCTTTGCGGCCTTACCCTGAGGTGGACATGGTCTCTAGTATGCGTCTCCGTGTCCCTACCTTCCCAATTCATCCCCAGAGATGCAGTTAGGTCCCCCCTCTCGATCCACCACTCAGCGCCTCTGGCCATAGCTGACTTTACAAGCAGCTGGCCGTGATATAGAACAAAACACTGTGGAAGAGAGGAAAGTTCCACTCTTATCTCCCTTCTTTTTCTCCGCTGTCCCCTCCATGCCGGAGTAAGGGAGGGGTTGACCGATTTACCAGCTGCTTGGAAATGCACTTAGAAAGTCATTTGTTAAAATCTAATTGATGGCTGTACTTGCACCTTCACTCACGGTGTCTGGGCAGAGCGGGGATGAACTGCAGCAGATGCTGGGCGTCTGTTAGGGTCAAGGTGCTCCACCAGCACAGCACATCCACCAACACACGCACCGGAGAGCGAGCGTGTTACACACGCACACATAAGCACACACATCTGCGTGATTTGACCGTATAATTACATAGACAATAAGGTGCTGCCTTCATCAGCGTTGATAATGACAATCAATCACAGAGCGTCTTATCTTCTGTCAGCTGCGCATGAGAATCAACAATCAACCTCCGTGCATAATCTGCCATTCTTGGATTTGTGAATCCTGTATGAATATATTTGCACCGCCTCTGCATTTGTGTAAACACACATTATAAATAAGGCTCACATGTAGCTTCTTACATGCATATTTGACAAGGATAAAACTGGAGGATTTTTTGCACCGCGAGGATTTGTGGAGGTGTCTTCTGCATCAGTGAGAGGTATGGGTTATGTACAGAACTGGCCAAACTGTGGTGTCTCGAGGGCATCTATTGTATAATATTTGCATTTGATGTCATGAGGGAACCATTAGAAAGTGAGCTGTAGTTTGTAAAATGGACCAATCACGTATCTTTATTTCGATCTTCATTGTACCACGTTACCCGGTGAAAGTCAACTCTCCACATATCAGGGAAATTGAATTTATTCTAAGAAGCAACAACTAACAGGAAATAAAGCAGCACTTTAACCACACTTTTTTCTTGTATTAACATATATTGTTTCTTTTGATGGTTATTTTGTCATTCTCCTGGGCTATGTTTTTAATAGTTTATGCAGATTTATCACATTTGCCTAAACTTTTTGGCAAAAATGTCTGCCAGCACGAGAGAAAAATATACATGACTGAAGTTTTATCTCTTTATTAAGCACTTAATTCAATTTAATTTTAACTCCACCGGCAGATATTTGAACTGCAGAACAAGATACAAGCAGGAAAATCTTTTTTATCAAATCTGTTTGTAGTGTTCTGCTTATTTTGTATCATGCACCTCATATTCTCATGGTTTAATCGTAGATAAGGCTATGTTAAAAACAAATTTGGTTTAAAAATATCTCCCGCACATCACTATAGTACATGATCCATGGCTGGTGTATGTCATTTCTGCTCAGACTCAGTTAAATTACAAAATCTTTAAGTGACGATTAACCAAAAAAAGGCAAATTGTGTCATTTGAGTCATTTTTTTACCCTCTTGTATTTACAAACCTGTATGACTTTCTTTCTTCCAAAGCGCAAAATATATTTTGAAGAAAGTTGATAATCAAACAGCAGTGGCATCAACATTCTTTAAATTATCTTGAGCATTATGTTGAAAGAAAGAGAATCAAACTGGCTTAAAATGACAAGAGGGTAAGAAAGTAATGACAATTGGGTGAACTATGACTTTAAAGGAATGGCTTTTTAAAATATTTATCTGTAGAGCAATAAAATAAATATTTAAAAGTATTTTAGCAACCGAACAATAGCGGTAGGACTTAACATGCACTGATTTTGGGCCTATAAGCCGCCATTAGTTGTTTATCATCATTCCTCAAAATATATGATTTTGTCCTGTTGAACAAAGACAGTCATACAGTAATTAGTGAAATACTTTTTATTTTGGGGTAATTTATGCCAAACTCTGTCACAACGATGCAACTGGCATACATTTGAAATGCACTTTTGAACAAACGAAAAGGATGTCTGTTGTCCAAATTCGGCCGCTTTCGACCACCGCTGTATCTTTTCAATGTTGCATTATGTGGACCTCAGATGAATCACATTAAAGCTCACATTTTCATATGTTTTAACACACCCATCACACCTTAGCACAGACCGTATGCTTTGGTGATGTGTTATTAAGCCAGAGGGGCAACGGGTATGCTTAGCATCTTTAGAAAAACGTGTCATTGAACTCATTGCCCGTGTTTGCGCCCCCCATTTTTTCATCTGCACCTTTCAAACCGAGCGCCTTTAGAAGGGATGCTACCTGATGATCATACCGGCAGCTTCGTTCTCACCGTGAGTTCTCAGTTTTTCGTACACGTGTACGCGTGTGCGTAGAGTATGAAAGTTAACGTTTGCGAGCCTATTTGAAGGAGGGCACGACAGCATAGAGATTCACCCGTGGTCTGTGGACACCACCGGCGGGGACGGTAAAATCATTTCACATCAAAGCAATCACCGGCAGGGCCCGGGGCGTCGTTCTCGCCAACAAAGCTGTGACACACCAGGCAACATCACGGCACACTCAATCTCTGCTCACGCCTCCCAAAACCAGACTGTCACCCCTGTCACACATGCCTAGCATTAAGCACGCACTCTAACACACATTCACACACTCCTCTACCAGCCCCACAGTGCAAATGGCTAATTACAAATCTTACTTCAGGCAATCTGCAGGCATCAGCCCACCTCTGAAGCCTCCGTGCCCCGCTGCACCGTGAGCCCAAGGAGAGGGAGATGGAGAAATGGAACTGTCAGCCTGGGTGCTATGCTGACACTCTGGGTGCAAATAGGATAGAACTTCAGGCATCTCCTGGGAGGCTGCACATACAAGATGTGTTTCATTGTTGTGATGCCTCTGATTGCGAAGGCTCTCGCAGAGGTGTCATTGACCTCTGTGCTGCGAGAGACGTGCGCACACACGAGGCGATTCAATGCCGAGCGAACGGCGACTTTGCTGTTTCAGTCTGCCATCAATCATGTGCAAGTGGGCCTCTGAAATCTCATTTTTTTACAAGTGACCAATGGGACTCATTTAAATAGCTTTTAGCAGTGGGAGACAGGGGAGAAGCTGCGGCAGATGATGGCGGTGATGAGACTCGGTTGTAATGAACGGGCTTGGAATTAGCACAGTCGCAAGCGGGTCAAGCAGCAGTAAAATGGTTGTGTGCGAATCTCTGCGAGCAGAAGCAATATGCCCAGTAAATGGGAGAAGCAGATGCCATCGATTTTTGAGGCATTGGACGCCCACAATGTAAGATGTTAAACACACTGTCATCATGGACAAAATGATAACGTGACATTTGTAGACTTTTTAAAATAATGATATCAAAATAATGCCTTTCTTTTTATTTTAAATATGTTTCTTTTTCTTGGCTTGTAAGCTGGTGGGATACAATAGATCACCAAAAAATGACATTTCATGTAATCATGTCTGAAAACGCATGACTGACTTATTCTATAGAACATAAAAGGATATTTTGAAGAATGTTTGCAACCACACTGGCCCTTATTGACTTCCATTGTAGAGACACAACATATCTCTTTGGTATTTTACCGAGGAGAAAGCCACATTCAGGTTTTCAATGACATCAAGGAAGAATAAATGATGACACAATTAGGGTTTAGGGTGAACTATCTCTTTACATTCGACTGAATATTTCTCTATGAGACAGTAATATAGATTAAATGCCTTTGTTACCGTGAATCCGAAGTTGCGATTGCGTTCTTTCCTTTGTTGTGATGTGTATATTCAGTATATCTATCCGAGTGGAACAGCTTTGAGCTCTGTGAAAAATTTAAGACGTAAGTTGGGCGTGAGGTTGGAGGGAAGCTTACATCAAGTTATTATTTCGAGGAGTTATTATTTACAGGGGAAAGGGAGCGTGATGTCATTGATTAAAGTGTTAATTTGTTAAAAATAAAAAAGAACGAACCGTGGGATACATTTAGTGTTGTATGAACACAAAACCAATGCTAGTGATTGGCTGCCACACAGTCTTCAAAATATCTTATTTTGTGACCAGAATGACAAGTGGGTGAGTAAATGATGAAACAGCTGTCAGGACGGTCACTGATGGCCTCTCTAAAAAGTAGGTGCATGATGCCTATGGCTGGAGCTGGAGTATAATGTAATCTTAATAGTGGTTTAAATGACCAGCGGCTCTTATTTACCTGTGGACAGCAGACAGGTGCTTTGACAGGTGCCGGCAGCAGTTCTCAGTCCCGCATAATAAGTGTCCGAACAGTTCAGTCACACTTCAGGTTTACTGGAGCCTTGTCAGACATCGCCATGGGCTGTCACCGTGATTGCTTTTGTCAAACCAGACATTGCTAAGATTCCTGGATAATGATAAGCTCTTTCATATTTCAATGTGCCTGTGTTCTCTGACAGGCGTACAATATTGTCAACGGCGATTTCATACACTTAAACGCATTTGTTCATCGGTACGGTGCAGGTGGTTGAGCTGAGAGGTACTGACGTCATTGATGTATATTTGAAACCATCGTTTGAGTCATGAAAACGGAAGGATATGTCTGACAATAATGAGACCGAAATTGCAAAATAGAGTTTGTCCTACAGGACCCCGGATTCTTGCTGTGGGCAAAGTCTGTCATTAAGAGTTCATGAAGAAACAGATAAAGACAGAACAGAGTCCAGAACATACCAAAGTACTTCATTCACCCTATTATTAATGCCGTTTGATCACGTTTTACACTCCTTATTCCCTTTTCCTATCCTGCAGTATTACATCTCCCCTCCCTCGACTCCGGTCGTCTTCTCTCCCTGGCTTTGGTGAGGTATCATTAACCATCCAAAACTACTGACATCATTTCTGTGATTGACATCCGAGGCGAGTCGTCTGGAGGATTTCGGATCTCACGTCTGAGCGTTACCTGCCGCTAATAGCAACTTTCCCCAGACAAGGACTCCTGAATTAGCATCTGCCAGTCTGGGAGCGGGCGGCGCTAATCAACCCGGGACGGGAAGGTGTAGGAAGAGAGGGTTTAAATTACATCTTTCGTAGTCAACAGGCGGTCACATGAAAGCACGCCACCCTGCCATCTTATCAAAAGCCTAGAACACTGTAGATCATCTTTGACAGGACCACATACATACACCTTGGAGACTCCAAGACACCATCACCAATTAAGGTTCTTTAATGATTTCTTGTATTAATAATAAATGGGAAGGGTTTGGGGGGGGGGGTGCGATACTGTATGTGTGTGAGAGTGCAAAAGTGTATTTTATGTGTGTATCACATCATGTACAGGGGACTGAATTTCATAATGGTGTCAATAACAGTTTGTGGCGTTTGTGGTCAACCCTTTGTCCTAATGCAAAAAGCTGTTCGAGGTCTCTTAGGAAACTGACTCCACATTCGGTTACAGCTAGAAATCTGAAGAGTGGATGCCTGTGAACTGCTGAGGTGGATGTCGGGAAGCCGGGGCTGCTCGAATAAAAGAGATTTTCCTGGAAAAAGGTGCCACCGCTTTTGTTCTGGCTCCATCGCGAACATTAATCACATCCATAGAACACCTGCTTGGCACGGGGTGCGTTGTTATGGCGACCACTGTATTAATATCATGATTAAAGATGATAGGAGCCTAACCTTAAGCTCTAAATTAGACAATTGCCCATATGCGCATGAGAAAAAATATCAAACCTTTGTAAGTGTTAAGAAATGTTGAGATAAATAAAAGGAGAAAGTTTTAGAATCTAATGTGCACAAAGTAGGCCAGCAAGTTCATTAAATTTCTCATGCAAAAAGTTTTCTTTAGAAGGAGCAGTGGACTGTTCAGAATAATACAAGAAGAGAGGCTTTAGACTTTAAGAAGTTGATGCCTGGCTTTGTTAACTTGTCATGCTTTAAATGAAAATTGTGTGTCATTTACTCACCCTCTTGTTATTTCAGATCTGTTTGACATTTCTAACATGGACCACTTCGAGGAAAAATGAGCACTAGTGTTTCTGTTGGGATGTCCTGAAGCATCGCTGATAGTCTTTTAATATGACTAACCTAATGGGACAAAACAATCATCATGCAAATTGTGCCAAAAAGAGACTGAATGTGTTAAATATGAAACAGGCATTCTTTTTCAGGATTTCCAGGTCAGATATCATTTCTTTGTTTGCTATCCCCCGTTTGCAAAGCTGAGAGATGATCCCATGAAGATTCCGAGTGAAGAGAAATGATCTTGTTGGGATGCCCTTTGGGTGATTTGTTTTGGCATGAATGTTTGCATGATGCGTGAACGTGGCCATGGTGTGTCTGCTTGTGGAGGCCATGAGGTGAGTTGGTGTGATGTATTAACCAAGGCTGACCTTGAGAAGGGTCCGACTCTATCTCTACAATGCTTTGACCCTGCTCTCTTCTCAATGTTGGCTGCCATCATAATGAGCCCACTGAAAAATGACTAGATGTTCTCTAACCCTTTGTCTCTCTGGATTCCTATTGGTTTGTATTCTGCTGTAAGACGAGATTCTGTTCTGACATTATCAACATCGGCAGCACGCACATTTATTTCTCATCGGAATGTTGATTTTCTTTTTATCTTAGTCACTAGAAAATGTTTTCGCAGGCTTGTATCTGGTCCTCTCTGCAGCCTCCTCTAAACAAATACCGCTCGCGTCGGCTGCTTGGCAAGTGAAGATAGTGGGCATATAACAGCGGGGGTCTCACGAAGTCAGCGGTCTGGAGGTTACTTTCATTATCAGTCTGTGTTTGAACATCACTGGCTCCAACTTAATCTGAGCTGTCACAAATGCTGTTTTTAACACCGCAACACAGAACAAAGGCTCATGCCTTGGGATCTGTGACCTCTCTGGCTGCAGCAGCTGTTTGTGCTTTCCCTGCTCAACCATAAACTAAAAGAACCAGCACAGACCATATTTCTCGTTACTTGTTGAGAAATAGCCATTAAGGTGACTTTGTACGTGGGGTTGCATTCTTCCAAAAGAATATAATATGCATTTAAAAAAATCGTTGAGGCATGAAACGATATACTGTTGTGAAAATAAGATATTTTGAAGAATGTTGAACGTGCACCCACTCATTATTTTTCTGTGGTTCTACGTAAAATAATTCACCCTCAAAAAAATTGAATTAAGTGTAATTAAGTGATTTACTGTTTAAATTTTGTCTAAATGTAAGTAAAAAGTAAATCAATCTATCAATCAATCAATCAATCAATCGGTTATTCAAATATTTCAATAAGAATCCACCAAAAAAATTTCATTTCATAAGCTTAAAAAAGTTTTAATTGTTGTATTTTTTTATGATTTTATGAAGGTAATATAACAGTTTATTTTTAAAACATTAAACATTGCATTTACTTGCATAGTTTTTTCCATACATCAAAAGGAATGGGTGGTACTGCTATTTCATTGCCAAAATATCTTCTTTTGTGTTTGGCGAAAGGTTTTCTTTTTTCCACAGAAAAAACAGAAGATATTGTGAAGAATGTGGATAATGGCACCTGTTCTCTTGTAATGTTCTTCTGTCAATACAATAGAAGTGAATGGGTGGCACTGCTGTTGGTTTTTTTTTTGTCTTCTTTTGTGTTCGATGTAAGAACGTAGGTTCCCTTCTGACATTCAAAGCACATGTTTAATCATGTAAGTCAAATTGATGGGTTACATTTGTGGCAATTCATCTTCCCCTATAATATCCAATAAAGTCATTTCTGTGAGAATGCAAATGTTCAGACTATAAATCTGAACAAATCATTGATTTGTATGGAAGATAAAATTATAGCCTTGTCTGGACACGAAAGTGACATTTTCAAAATAACTTTTAAATGTCTAACCTTAAAAATTCTCCTTTTTTGCCTTTGTGATAAATGATACCTGCCCTGCCTGTCAGGTTTCGCTAATTGAGCCTTTTTAAAATCATTAGCTTGCAAAGCGGCCTTGAAATCCCCATGGCTCTGAACAAATTAGCCGAGGTGTCTCCCTTCTTCAACTCCTATTACCATTATGACAAGTCTTACCATCATCATTTGCTAAGACTCCGACCGCAACTTACACATACGCACTGAGATCTCACGCTGACTTGGGCTTCAGGCTGGGAGTTTGGCAAAGCTGGTTTCCGGTCTGGTTGATTCAGACATGGTTTCATCTCGACTGTCTTCTATCTAAAAGTTTTTAAAAGAATGTTTTAGAAGCTTTGTAGCTATGTTGTGGGTTGTGCTTTGTTGTCATGATGGTCTAACTATCAGCACGGAACGTTTGAAGTCCTTTCACGCAGAAAACTTGAATAAAAAAATCAGGAGCTCAGTCAATAAAATAAGTGAAGAAAACTGGTATAGAATGTTTTGCCATGATGCATATAATGTAACTGAGAGCAGTGGATTTAATGCATAAAGGTGCAGATGGGCTGAAGGTTTAATATTTTAGGACTTTTTAAAAGGTTGAGTTTATCTAAAAATTAAAAGTCTGCCATAAATTACTTACTTTGTTTTTGTTGCAAATCTGTAAAAATGTCTTTGTTTGGTTGGACACAGAGAAAGATGTTTGGACAAATTCCTATAACTAAAAATTCTTTGACCCCATTACCTAGCATCTTTAAATGACATCATTTTGTGTTCAACAGAAGAAAGAAATGTATAGAAATGTTAAGTGATGTGACTGGCCTTGCTCAAGAGATTTACTTATGTTGTTGTATAAAAGTCATTAGCTCTCCCCTCACAATCCCGCTGGTGCCAGGTATGACTGCCTTGACTGCTCCTGGCACTTTACAGTTACAGTTACAAACATTCTTCCAAATATCTTTCCCTGTGTTTAGCAGAATTTATTTTCAGCTTTAACACATATCAAAGATGAGTAAATGATGACAGCAGATTTGGGGTGAACTCCTTTTAAGTTTTACTTTTAAAAAATATACTTACTTTTTAACAATTCCTTTTAACTATCTGTAGGATTTTATCCTGTATAATTTTGTTCTGTAGATGTAAAATGTGAATGCACCAATATGAAATGTTTCATCAAACTAGAAAATAGGTACAACATATATACCAACAATGCAATATGCAATTTTATTGCTTGCATCAAACACACAATCACATTTGAATACATGTTATACAGTGATTTGTCTTTAGACATTTGTAGGCGTGTTTGTGCTAAATTTAAATCAAGCTTTATGACTTGAGGGTTTGTACTGTATGATGTTTCTGAGAAATACTTTCGTCCCGAAACCAGCCGCTGGGCAATTGAGTCTTATTTGAGCACAGGCAATGATAATGATCAGGATCTGTAACCTATCATAATTTGTTTCATTTTACACCTATACATTTAGAAATCCACTGAAGCCCAAATTTCCAACAATCTTTGAAAAACAACGCTATTTGGAATCTGATACACACTAACATCTCTTTATCCAGAGGGGTTTTCACTCCAGTCGAGCTTGTAAACATACATTTTTTCTATATCCTCCTCACACTTTTCAAGGTCAGTGTTTTTTTGGATGTTTGGATTTCTCAAAGCTTGATTATTGCAACTTTTTTCAGCCTTGGCCCAAACAACATCATTCAAATTCGGCTATCGGGCATGTTTGTTTATCTGCAGAATTGCACTAGTTGCAAGGTCTCTACGCTAGCTTGAGATTTCCTACAATAGTGAACATTTAGCAAGTGGGTTACTTTTAAATGAGTCAATGTTTAGGCGATCTCGTGCCTGCCAAAAACTGGAGTTTTAATTTGGGTTTGAGGGGAAGCTGATTGTCTGGCCTGCCAAATTTTAGGACTTATAAAGCACAGGTTGCATTTATTGATATGTTGAAATGACATGATGTGACCGAAAACTCAATTCATTACCTAACCCTCCTGGTCCAAGAAATCACTGCTATTGATGTTGCATCACTGAATTATGATGATGCAATATATTTTCCCTTGGAAAATGTGTCAGATCATAATCATGGTTGATATAAAGACTGCAAGATTTGCGGGTTAATCTGATTGCATTTTACATTATTCTTGCAAGGGACAACATGTCAGTGTGCGCTGGTCCAACAAGTTTTTAGTTTGAAGCCAGACATGTTTCAAGAAGAGCGACTATACTTAATCTTTGAGCATGTGCATGAGTACCAAATAACATTCTGCCACTTTAATAGATCGTTCGGGGATACCACAGCGGTGTCCAGGGTTTCATGCACCATGATCATGGCATTGCCTGCACCATGCTCTCCCAGGAAAACCTACCAAATAATAACGTGATGGAGTGATATTTCATATGCTTTCAAAATTTAAACATAAAAACAGGCTATAGTAGATATTTTTTTCAAGCAGCCATTAAAATGTGAAACATGATGGCTTGGTATACAATTAGATGACTTTGACGTTATTATCAAACTACAGATGAAGTGTAGTACACTTTTCTCTATGATTGACAATGATATGTTAATGAACTTCATAACAGGATCTCAGGGGAAAGATGTAGGGAGGAACAAACATTGTGTGGTCTAATGTGTATTTTTGGGTTTTCTGAATGGGACGTTGTTTTTATGAACACTTGAATTGCGATTGTAAGTTAAATTAGTTGTGCTTTCAACATATCATTGAAATAATTGTTTATGTACAATGAAAACAGTGCATATCTTTTTACTTTAAGTGGTTTAAGAGAAACTTATTTTAGATGACACTATTATCATACCGAGGATTTATTAGCAGGTTTGGGAAAGTCTGGGTCAGCAACTTCATTTAAATGAAAATATAAAAGGGGAGAAAACAAAAGGAACGAATAACTTCACGCGTAGACTCTGTGGTGTTACTGCGGTAATAAGGATATTATCAAAACATAAGGGAATTCTGGCTCTATCGGTCCCGTTGTGTTGGTTTTAATATTTCTAAATATTTCCCATAATGCCACTTCATTTGGTACACTAATCCCCAACAATCTGGTCCCTCTCCTGCCACAGTGAATTATTAACCCTTGATTATTTTGCCGTATTAAATGGACTTATTAGTTTGTGTTTGGTATTTTAGGAATGACTTCTAAATGTCAACATTTAATGAGCCAAAAGAGTTATTTATAAACCTCTAAATAGCTGTGCGGTGTAACTCTCTATATTATGACAGATAGCCTATTTTGTTTTTTATTTTGTTTTTTATTTTGTTTAGCGAGAGTGTATTTCTTGACAGATTATATTACATTATGGATAAAGTGGCTAACACATTTTGATATTTTGGATTCATCTTTTTTACACCTACAGTTTAGAACACCCAAATCCTCTCACTCTCTACCGTCCTGGCTCGCTCGCTCGCTCGCTCACACAACACTCGTTTATCCCTGAGGTGGTCTGCAGCACGGCCGGGTGAGAAATACTGATATCAGTGTCAGTTATTTTTACTCTCATTCTTTTTATAGCATGTTTTAATAAATCTTTAAGGCCATCTACAAGAGATAATCGAGAGGGAATTCATCAGTGCTTTTAGACTGCATGAGTGATCACAAATGATTAAAAAATAATTCACATTGGAAAGTCTGTCTAGCTATTTTAATAAGTGTTTATTGCTATTTCGTTGAAATCTCACATCGTTATGATCGATATTTGAATATTAGGAACTTTTTGTTTTTTTTAGATCATGGAAATGTCTTCTAGAATTTCTTCACAGGGATGCTCTTTAAATGTGTCTTAGAAACAAAGGAGCTGGAATCATCGGTGGTTACATTTTAACCAGTACAAGAGCTGTGTAAACTAGTGAAATATGGTGAAAACACCTGGTTCATCTTACGGTTGGGTACAATACAGCTGACCCAACTTGCCTACACTGAAAACCATAATTATAATTTACATTAACGTACAGTGCTGAAAGAAAGACCATCCAATTATGTTTTTCTTTCTTAATAATTATGATTTCTTACACTTAATCAACACAACAGTATTGTGGGTGTGGAGCTGATTCGTTTGAAACCAGAATAATTCAAGTGCAAATCAAACATAAAGCCTCATATTCTATTACTGTAGTGATGCTCATTAAAAGCACTTTATGAAAATATCATTCCACCCACACCTGACGGCACGGATTACAGTTTGTTTATACGGCTGCAAGTCAAACAATGACCTTGTGATCAGAAGTTCTGCTCCAAAACTTTCTCACACACCTCAACCAAGTGTAAATTAATAAGCCAGAAGACAAGAACTGCCTGGTGAGATCTATATTGAGAAGCCTTTGTTCTAAAGGAAACCAAATGTTCATAGTCATGTCAATGTACCAATTTAATATAACACAAACATGTGTAGGTCGCGCCAGTTGTTAGCACAAAGCACTGATGTCTCAAAGGTCCATTTAGAAATAACTAACCTAACTGGCCTATAGGTATTATGGACAGATTTACAGGTTAATATACAGGCAGATATACCTGCCTGTATATCTGCTTGTACATTAACCTGTAAATCTGTCCATAATACCTATCTATATTCTTATATTCTGTATAATTATTGTATATATACATATATAACCTGTATTTACTGCTTATTGCACTTCTGGTTAGATGCTAACTGCATTTCGTTGCCTTGTATCCTACATGTGCAGTGACAATAAAGTTGAATCTAATCTAATCTAATCTAATCTAAGCAAAGATCTAAACATTTTCATATAATAGTGGAGAAAATTTTAATGACTTCACAATATAGTATTACGATGATGAAGTTTACACTCTTTTAAGACTACATTTGTTTGAAGAGCTTACCCAAGAGAGTCTATGTTTGCACACAGCTGGAGGCACCATGCTCTCAACGCCATACAAGAGGAAGAGGAAATAGCACATGTCTTCATTGGGATGTATTGTGAACACACCTGGTATTAATGTGCAAATGCATACAAAGTTAGAGAACATTGATGCAGATTCATAAATTCACAAATGCATATGATTTTTGTAAAGGTTACAAAGGTCCCAAATGTAATTCCGAGAAACAACCAGAATTTTCGCCATCCTGTGAATGTATGGAGATGCTTCGATGAAGAATAAACGTATTGACAGTTCCAAAACTTTCCAGAATAACCTTTTATTGTTTGTATAAAAAAACATTGCATGATTGAAAAGTCTGGTATAGACAAACAAAGTATACTTTATCACTATAATAAGATAAAATGCTGTGTTAATTGGATTAATTCAAAATTAATTTGTGTATACTAAACACAATGAAAAGCACGGCTCAAAATCATGAATTACATCGGTGTCCAAACAAAAGCTCCATTGTGCTGCTTTTCATGCAAATATAATGTAAAAACAATACTTTGGCATCTATAAAGCCCCTCACAATATTCTGACTTTATGTCTTATCCGTTATTTCAAGATTGATGTGCTTATTTTTCTTTCGACACAGATGGTGACCTTTTCTTATCTATTGCAGGCAGATTTTATAAAACAATAGAATTTCAGTAATGATAAGCGATAGACATGACACCGACCTTAACGGACCTTTGAACGACATTGTGCTAGTAATAACCTAAATTACAGAGCCACCAAATGAGACACGAGGACACAAAGCTAAGCATGCACATCAATGAAAATGTAGTTCTTATTAAAAGAGCATGTAGCCGTGGGGTGACTGCACTCTCATCATCCTGGAAAGACAACGGGGAACAAGATGATGTGAATGCAGGAAAGAAGAACCAGAGGGGAATAGAGCAATGAGAACTATAGAGTCATTGGAAACTATAATTGAAGGACAAATGGACAACTCATGGACTCTTGGACAAGAACCTGTCATACTAAAAATATATATTGCATATTTTTGTTGCTTTACAAATAAGGGCCTAATGTGGGATCATGACATTATATAAGTGTAAAATAACACCTTTTAACATTTTATTTAAATACTTTTAAATACTGCCTGTATGTACGAGCCATGTGTTGACATTTGTGTGTACGTACAGTAAATTGATACAGAGAGAATTTCAGTGGTGCCACGGCTGTCTGAACCGTTAAATGGATAATTGCTGGATATTTTATGCCACTGGTTTTAGTCTAATTAGAATTAAAAAAGCAGCTTTTCAACATAGTGTCATGCAATTGGCTAAAAGGCCATTTACCCCCTCTTAATACTCAGACTCTTTAGGGATATTAATAGTTACAGCAGCCATAATATGATGCATTTTAAAAGCTTCATGTCTATTTAGCCTGTTATGTGAACTGATAAATGAATACTGGTAGACTGATGTCTAAATCTGGTTTATGTAACACCTGTAAGTGTTAACTCTATGTTTGAATGTAACAACCTGTTGATTCTACAGCATTGAGGAACAGACCTGTAAAGGACCTGCTAATAGGATGGCAATTTATAAATCATTAATAGCTTAGAGATCCCATAATATACAAAAGTGTACTATACAATACACGATACACTTTTAATGTATTTTTATGCCTTTTTACATTTAAAACAGACTATTGGTTATCAGTGAAAAAGAAGCCAAATAGCCCTTGTGATAAAATAATAGTAATAATATAACAACATTTGTAGAAATATCCCTCTTCTTATACTGTTTTAAAAAGATAAAGATGGGGGTATATATATATATATATATATATATATATATATATATATATATATATATAAAATACCCCTCTTAATTTTTTGCATTTAAAATCTTCAAAATGTGTTTGGGTTTTCTGGTAGGCACTTAATGAGATGCGAGGTGGAATTCCCCGGATGTTTGTGTCAGGTGGCGTGGTTTTATTTGTACTGCTGGTACAAATGAGTTTTGATTTTGTTAATCATGCGACGTCGATATCATTAAAAAGTGATCAAAAAATCTCAACGGATGATTTTATATGTGTATAACAAATAGGTTGCAGTTTTCGGTATGCTGCTGATGTAAATGAATGTAAACAGACTTCGGGTCAAGCGGTGTTAATGTCTTTGAATTTAATGAAACTAATAGTGGTCTGCAATGGTTATATGTTGGGCTTTGTCTCTGATGTTTTTTGGTGGATCAAAACAAGGATTATGTGAAAACATATTTACCATCGAAATATCATACATGTCTAAGGTGTTATCAGGGATATCTATGGATTTTAAGTTTTTTGTAAGTTTTTATGTAAAATGTCTGAGATTATTATTTATATATTTTATATATTATGTAAATTTGATCTAAAATTGGCATGTACAGAATTATTCATACCATTTGCAAACTTCACAGTCAATGCAAAATCTAAAGTTTTCAATAATTCCAAATGGTCCAAGCTGTTCTAAAGCATCCTAGACACTTTGGGAAGAAATGTTTAAGCCACTTTAACCAGTTATGAGACCATATCTCAATGGTTTGAAGTTTCAAAGGCTACAGTGCAACATATTATTAAAAAATACAAATACATTCTGCACTGTGAAAAATGTCAGATGATGTGGTTGGAAACCAAAAATGCATCGCTAGGAGGATAGTGAGAGGTAAAAAAGAATTCAAGGATCACCACCAAGGCCATTTTTTGATGAAGCTGGGCTCTGATGGTGACTGCATCTCAAGGCAAACAGTCCAACAGACATTGCGTATTGCTATGTTCCATGGACGCAGACCAGGGAGGAAACTAACTCTTCAAATAAGACAAGCAAAAGCAGACAAAAACTTGAATATTTCTAGTGGTCCTGACTTAATCCAATTGAGAATCATTGGAAGGAGTGAAAGATCAGGGTGTTGGCCGGTAGACGTGTAAAAAGATGGTGAGAAATTAACCATCAGACTGCTGCAAAAGCAAATGAATAATTATGGACATGCCCCGTTTTTTCATCCACAGGATTTCTAACACATGCATATGTTTTTAAATACAATACTATTATGCACACTACACAGACATTTAAACACAAACCTTTATTCTGCAACATGTGATAACAATATCTAAAAAAACTGTAAACTTTGCTTACTAGCTCATTTAAAGGCGTTTTCAGTAAGACGGCTCTTTATGTAACAAAGCATATGCAAAAGATTTTTAAAAATGTCTGGTTTCGACATGTTAAACTGCTGATGGTATAGTTGCGATGAACACTGTATTGTTTTCATGCTACGATTGTTTGAGATGACTGTTTTACGGGCTTCTTGGTACAGAACTTATTTTATGGTACTTAATTAAGCAGCATGTAGTGCATTCAATGGTGATTTTTCAGGCCGAAACAACATTCAGTTTGCGTTGTGAAGGACATTAACTGCTGTTTGATTGATCGCAGCATTCAGTTTTCCTCTCGGATCCGTGACAATATATTTGTCTTTGGCCTCAGGCGTGTCGTGCATTCGACAGTTAGCCTTTTACTCGCTTTTGGATTTTACCGACAAGTTTTTAGGCTCACTGTTTTCATTACGGCGGAAATGATGTTGTCAGCACCGCTGAATCCAAAGCTGCATCTTCGAGATCTTTTCTAAACCTGTCAGTTTTAGATATATAGATCTGTCTCGGGATAAGAGATAATTTCATGCTTTATATTTGGTCTATATACATCTTGAGGGAACAAAATACAGAGCCTGATATTCGTCTCACTGGGCTTTTGCAGAGCAGGTGCGGCACTTTATCCAATTTCTTTTACGAAATCTAGAGCTATTCAGGTGTTCATAACCAGGGCCCTGGGGTACAAAGCCGAGGGGGACTCGCTCTTTGATATACCTTGAAATCACACTTGAGTTACTTTTAATATCCCAATCACACACTACCCAGATGGACATAATTACAGGCTGGTTTATTTTAACTCAACCCTGCCTTGCTTCTCAGTGTGCGGCTCTGAGATAAAGGATAAAGGATTGCCCCTCATGTTGAGGGGGCCCAGTGACCCGTCAGCAATTTCAGATTGCCTTAATGTGAAAATCTCCTCGTCCGCTTTAATTACCAGCTTGCTGTTGGACGTCTACAATTACGGCTGTAATCATAAGGGATCCGGTGGGGTTTCGACGTGCCTCTCGACTTTGAGGAACCAAGAAGCTGTCTAGTCGTGTAGTTTACCTGGTTTAAGCATATGAAAGGCCTTATCAAAGCTGAAAGTGTCTTCATCCAGATATTTACACACATTGTATGTTCTGTATGTGTTTGTTGTTGTGGTTTGGTCCTCCCTCAAGTGCTATAATCACAGCGTATATCCAAAATGTATTTTCCCAGTCTGGGCATAGACATTATGTATTACAGCTGGTCAAGGGCTCATAGCGCAAGTGTGCGAGCTACAAACAGCCACTCGGAGGCTGTTAAAAAGTATTTAACTTCTGCTTCAGAGAGAACGTTTCTCAGCGCAGGGTGGAATAACAACACTATTCTGTTCTTTTTCTCGTTTGATGGACGATGACAGGTTAAATGTATAACAAAGCAATACTTTGTGGCACCGCTGGCACACCCACCTCCATTTGAGCCCACCAAACAGCGGTTGTGTCTCACTGTGCTTTTGTTTAATTGGGGCTTGGAAAAACTCGGCTCTTGTTAGAACTGGCATGCGAGATCTGATCCGGTAACAAATTACACGCATACAAAAGCAATGAATTTCAATCACCTTTCCTGTCTGCGTTCCAGATTGGCTGTGTGTCAGACTGCCGTGACGCCCGTCCATACGTTTGATATAATGGGAATGTTCACGAGGACATTATTCATGACTCTTTCATTACTCAATCATTATTTAAATAAGAAAAAAACCAACCCAAAAAATTGCTTTTCTTCTATAAATTGGAAAAGACGGACTGTAAAGAGTTTATAGCAACACAGCGGGCATTCCGTTTAGGACTGTGTTGTTTGGTGCCGTGTGTTTTAGTACGTTCAAGGTGACTGACGGATAAATGTGAGCGGTCGCAAATCTAATAGGTGAGACAGCTATTAATCCCATAGTTCATCACTGTAGCTAATTGTCGTACTGTAATTATGTCCATGGGCAGGAATAAAATTTTGTGGAAATCTGGTTGAGGATATTAAACATTTCCTAACAGTTCTTAGATTGCAGTTTGTATTCAAATATCTACCGAACAAAGGTAAAGGGTATGAAAAAGTAGAAAATAACTAGGCCTAAATGATGATGCATACAGTTTATTATGAGCATGGATGGAGCTCACGTGAAATGAGTTATACATTGGAGCAACCACCCACACGTTCTTCATCCACACACATGTAGACACAATGTGTTTTCTCCACCTACTATCCATTCTTAGCTATAGGATTTGTGATTGGATATCGAAAAACCTTGACACTCAATGTGAGCTAAATTAAGCTTGGTAGAAGCCAATGAGAAATTTTGTATCCATTCCGCTTTCATCAATATTAAAATCAACATCTCTCCCTTAAATATTAGTCTGTATGTTTTCCGTATTTAGTAATGTTTGATGCCAGCGAGCGTTTTGAAATCCAAACACCTTGTGATGAAAGCAAATTATTGTGAGGGAACTGCCATACATCATCTACATAATGTCTAAGTGTACTTTGGAGTCAACAGCGGCGCATTGTTTACAGGAAAGGTGTTTATGGGCTTTGGCAAAATCCCCGAGGCAATGCATTTTGACATTCTCTTCAGAAAATTAGAGAGCGAGATAAAGCTCCCTTCAGCGGTTGTGGATTTCTCTTTTCTGTACGAGCGTACATCCACAATGCCTGCCCTGCGACGTCATCTTTTTACTTATTCATGTCGTGATGAGTGGATTTTACAGCTCGTGCCACATTGCATTTCTCACACCATTTCATGTTGATGTGCCTTCGCCAATACGGACGCCAAAATGAGGCTTAATGCGCCTTTCTTTTCCCGTCATCTCCCTCAGTACCCCGGCACAACCAGTTCCCACTGTGTTAAAGCTGCCTCTAAGCTTTTAATATATCTCCTTCTGTTTGCAGCGCTGGCTCTAATGGCTGACCCATGCCGCACTGTAGGGACCAAAGCTCGGAGGAAATCTGCCGCTCGGCTTTTAATGAGAGCGGATCAGATCAATCGCCTCTGCTTTTCTCCCTGTCAGCGTGACAACGCGTCTCAATAGAGATTAGCTTCTCTGTGGCCTCGCCAGAAATATGCGCGGATGTCTTGTTTACTCTGGCTGGCTTTTTTCTAGCTGTTATATCTTGAGTTTCTCCCTGTTGTGTTCTGTCAGACGGGCCTCTTATCCCTGTCGATTGGTTTGACGCCTCTTTAGGTTTGTTTTGTGGGTGGAGTGGAGAAACGCGCTCTTGCGTCTAAGCGTTGTTTTGGGCGGCCTTGTTTTTTTGTTGAGGTTTATCAAAGTCACCAGTTTGAGTGATCAGATTTTAACCATGGTCATTGATTGGAACACTCTTTCTTTATCTCTTTTCTCTTTAATCCTGGGATCTCTCCTGGCTTGTGTCTTTTTCTCTTGGTATAGACAGAGCGAATCAATGAATCAGTCAAGAAGATCAATGCCAGAACGGGTGGGCATGTCACGGCTGTCTCCTGATTTCTAAGTAAAGTGCACGTGTCAAGCTTTGGTTCTCAAACTAGTTAACAGTTTTTTTTAATGATTTAGTCATTTATTTCTTAAGTATGTTTAGGTATGGAAATACTTTCATATGTAGCTCAATGAAACCTGTTTTATTTGAATGGAATTGTGCAGCGTCATTGGATCGGTTGAGATCAGGCAATACGCCAGTTTCACGCGGCTGCTATTTTGAATGTGAAAGCGAACTCCGGTGGGAAGAAACTCGGAAGTAACCACCAACAACATTCCGTTGTGAACAAACCCCCCCGCTGTAGATGCGATTTTCCATTACAGATGTGGAAAAATGGGCCAATGAGGATGTCGAATTCCCAGAGCTGTTTTCAACACGGCTGTCGCGTGAAACCGCCATATACCTCTAAATACTGTTATTAAGCATTTCTGACCCTCACGGCAGTTTGTGAAAAAGTTATAAGATTTAAAATCTAAGGATTGTGTTCATGGACACAAATATCCCCATTTTATGTCAGTTACGTTTACCTTTACATTTTAATTTGAAATGACTTATATTGCTTTGTACTTCGGAGTATAATTTGATTCTGAGTATGTGCAAAACCGATGACTCTGAATTAATGACAGAGTTAATGACGGAATTGTTGTTTTTCGGGAATAATAATTTGATAAGATTTCAATTATTAATGTCTGACTTCAAATGTGTCTTCAGCTGTGTGTGTTAACTTTGGTGTGATGTGTGTTCAAGTTTACACCGCTTGTAGGTGTCAGCTCAAGTTCAAGACGGCTCCCATGTCGGCTTGCGCAACATTGTCAGAAAATTACGCAGTGTTCTCAGATTTCTTTTAGGGAAACTGGTGCATGAAAAACCCATTCGCTTGTACAGTATTTGAGTCCTTTAATTGGAACTGTATCTTCTGCGGCAGCTTTAGAATGTTAACGGTAGGCATGCAATATCCATCCTCCAACCTGCAACCCACGTATGATTTGAGCGGTTTGGCTCATTAGTGTGCGTATTTTAGCCGCCTGTGTGTGTGTGTGTGTGTGTGTGTGTGTGTGTGTGTGTGTGTGTGTGTGTGTGTGTGCACGTACGTGTTTGCGTGTGTAAGGGTATGAATGTGTGTGTGATATCCTATGATAGGCAGAGGTGGAAGAATCCTTTTCACTCACTTTGAAAATACACATTACCATGCAGGAAGATTTCATTAACTTTAAATTTGTAAAACATCAGATAAAAAAATCTGTGCTTTATCTTGTTCAATTAAATTATATTGAATTCATAGTTTTAAGTGTTCTAAAGCAGACTGAATTCAAAATTACAGTCTTGTGCTTCAGGGCTGAATCATTACCTTTCAAATCATCATCAAAGGCATGACAGATTTTACTTTTGGGGTATGGGGTTTCCACTTTAGACTTAAAGTAAATAGGTGGATGTTCTCCTTTTTTAACTATATGTCACATTGTTAAAACATTGTTGTGTCACAATAGAAAGATGGGACATTTTGACAGATTTACAAAGTTTTAGTTTCATGCTCACTAAAACAATTTCTATTAAAGAGCTACCTGCATGCTCAGAATATGTCAAAGTGAAAAGATGACTTTGAATATCATTCAAATATCCAGCAGCCATTAACCTTCATTGTGACTGACACCTGACTGTAGTAAATAGATTCACTCCTGTTAATTATTCATCAATGGTGTCAATTAAAAAAGCAACTTGACAAGAAATTAAAGAGAAAACAGATTTAAACAGCCAACCAAAAAGTTATTTTGTCCTTGTGGAACAGATGATTTATGAGTCATGTTATTGTGAAATTCTGAAGTAAAAGGATGGTTCATCAAAGCGTCAAATTATTTCATAAATTACCCCGTGGTTGTTCAAAATCTTTACATTTATTTATTTGGTTGAACACTGAAAAAGATATTTAGACAGATGCTTGTAATCAAATAGTTCCTGGACCCCATAAACTACCAACTTAACTTTTTGATGTTGAACATTCTTCAAAATATCTATTTTATTGTCCAACATAACCAAACAAATTTAGATTTTCATACTATAATAGTCAATGGGGTCCAAGAACTTTAATTAAACACATTCTTCTAAATATTTTCTATTTGTTCATTAGAACAAACAAATGTGTACTGATTTGGAACAACATAAAATTCAGTAAATGATGACAGATGTTTTGCGTAAACTATCCGCTTTAAATCAAAAATCACACTTACATTAAGTTTTTATTTACTGTAAAGTTTTTTTAAATCATCTCTGGAAAAAGAACTGGAAAATGACACATTGTCCAACACACGGTGGAGAATATAATTTTTTTTGAAAGCGTCTTTCAGATGATCAAAGTAAAGTACGTTGGATAGAAGGCCGGGCGGATTCTAGGACATAGCAGGCCATGTATAAAGTGTTTCAAACCCAGATATAATGAAATCTCTATAAAACATGTCTGCTTGTGATTCAGCGGGTGTGATCTCATTTAATGCCTTCTCTTCTGATCTCATGCATGGCTTGGAATATCACATTAAGAAAAAGTGGATTACAGTGTGTATATGCACAAATACTGATACAGTTTGTGCCCAACAGACTGGAAAACAGAATCTAAAGGTCTCTGTGTGTCACTGATAATATAGTGTTTGGTTAGAAAGAAGCAAAATAGAGAACGTCCATAACCAAGCAGCTGATCATAGATTGTGTGTGTGTGTGTGTGTGTGTGTGTGTGTGTGTGTGTGTGTGTGTGTGTGTGTGTGTGTGTGTGTGTGTGTGTGCGTGTGCGTGAGTGCGTGTGTGCGTGTGTGTGTGTGTGTCTGCCAGTGTGTTGGGATTGTGTGTGCGGCTGCGGTGACTCTCGTAGCGTCATTGCTGTAGTCTGTGAGTCTACTTTATTTACCGGTACTGACCCCCTCCCTTCCTCCAATACAGCTCTTTAATTACCCTGCCCCATCGATTCCCACTATCTGCTCAAGCCTCCTCCCTGTGTCGTGTCGTCTGCCCTAATGAACATCCCTCATCTCCCTCTTCCTCCCCAGAGGTGAAAGCACCGGAGACATTACGCAGTCCCATCCGCAGATGGACTCATAAAAGGTGTGGTTTACAATCTGCAGTGCTTCTGTGATGTGATTGGCGGCCTGATTGTGATACAGTGATGGTTGTTATCACAATGCCATATTTGATTTGAATGTAAGATTCATGTGTTTCTATTTCAGTTGTTGTAAAAAAGACATTTACGGGGTTGTCACAGAAGTGTGGAGGTGAAGAGTCAGCAGCACAGATGGAATTGCAGATGGCTCCAATTTACATCTTTGTGAAAATGGATATACAAACGCATGTCATCATTTTTAATGTGTGTTGAAAAGAATGAAACCTATAAATCAGTTTATGAAGACATTGTGCTATTATGCTTTTGTGTTAGTTTTTTTTAATTAAAGTGATAACTCATCCAAAAATGAAAATTGTATCATGATTTGCTCATCCTCATCGTTTTAACCTTGTCTGACTTTATTGCTTTCACAGAACACAAAAAAAGTATTTCAAAGAATGTTGTCAACTGGCACCCATTAACTTACATTTGTTTTGTGTACATACAATTGAAGTGAATGAACTTTCTTCAAAGTATCTTCTTTTCTGTTTTAGACATACAGACAAACAAATACAGGTTTGAAATGACAAGAGAGTGATTAAATGATAAAAGACATACATTTATTTTAAATGTAATCCATTTTTAACGAACTCTACATATGCATGTTTTCCTTGACAGTGCTTATTTTAAACAAAACCAGCAAAATTCTCGATTTATTTTCGATTTTCTTCCAGCATGCAGAATAATTTCTTTATTCACACCGGTGAAGCCGGTCTCAGAACTCGTCATCTCTCTTTTTAACACATCTGAGCACTTTATAGCGGGACCTTTAGCCCCCCCCCCATCCGCCTGTGATTGAACTCATAAATTCATCATGTCACATCACAGGGTGAAATATGAGCGCATGCATGAAAGGGTAAAAGCAGAAAAGGAGCTGTTTTGGTTTTAATGAGCTGATGACGGTTCTTGGATCATTTGAAGCCATGTGGGGTTAAGGAACAGAACGGCCAAGCTCTGGGTCTGAATAACTGGCAAAGGCATGGTTTACATCCTTTTGCAGTTTTTCTTTGTCCTTTTTTCCATCATTCCCTCCTTGACTTTATCGCTTCAAGTTCTCTGGCTACTGCCTGCTGTCTGAATCAGAATCTCTCTCTTTCTTCTTGGACAGCTAGGGAGCACCAAGGGAGAAATAAGGTAGTGTTTATGTGGAGTGATCTTTATCCAGTCTTCCTGAGGGGCCAGTGAAGAGATGAGGGAATGAGTAATGCATGTATCAGAGGAGCAGACAAAAAAAAGCAAGGGAAAGTGCAAAAATGATAAAGGGATATCTCAAATCGAATAATTTTCTCCATGCTCTCCCTAACTTAGTTAGCATCAGGCATATCTTTGTCCTTTTTAGGGAAGATTTTGTGAATATTTTATATACCTGTGAAACTCAACTCGTCGTTAAAAGTATAGTTCACTTCACAAATTTACGTTCTCTCGAACGTTCTCTGCTTCAGTTCCTCGATGGTGGAACGATCTGCCTCTGGCTTCACGCTTGTCAGACTCGATCTCTATCTTTAAAAAACTCCTAAAAACTCATCTTTTCCGGCTACACCTAACTCACTAACTCACTTCTTTTCTAACTACTCACTCTATCAAAAAAATAAAAATATCAAAAAAAAAAAATTTATTTTGTAACTTCTCTCTCTGTGTAACTCGGTAACATTGTTGTAACACTTGTTCACCTATTGTTGTATCGGCTATTTACCGCTTCATTGTCTCCTCGACTATTGTAAGTCGCTTTGGATAAAAGCGTCTGCTAAATGACTAAATGTAAATGTAAATGTAATTTAAATTGTGTTCAGCCACCTTCTTCGAAATATCTTCTTTAGTGTTCCCCAGACAAAAGAAGGTCATACAGGAACTTCTAACTTTAGGGTAAACTACTACTCTAACTGAAGAGCTCTTTGCCAAAAAGCTATAAATCAATTTTTTTAACTGGACGCATACATTGTGTTAATATTCAATTAATCCTGTTAAAATTGTCTGGTGGTTCAGTCCGAACATGTTAAACAATGATTATTATATTTGAAAACAATATTATAGATTAGAATTTCAAAGCTACAAATCTAAATATTTTTTTAATGTTGGATAAGTCTTAAAATCACATATTCGCATTTAGGCAATGCCATACTGCTTTGCTGTACGTTGATATCTTAGAAGACATCATTTTCTTATCATCCTTTAAGGACAGCATTTGTATTATTAGTGCTCCTACGATGACTTCAGATGGCAGGCAGCTCACCAGATTCAGAGACATTATTTCTTCTCTTTACTGAATCTAACAGCTGTGAAAGCGTTTTCTTTACAGACAAGCTGTAACACTCAGAACTCCCTTCTGATCGATCTAAAGGAATTGTGGCAGTAACAAGTGTCTTTACTGGCCTGTTTCTCAAAATCCTTTATGTTGGTGTGATGTGTTTTGCTGTACTGTTTTTTTGTTAGTGTCTGGCACGTTTGCAGGCTGGCAGCATCACTTCTCAAAAGCAATGCTTTAAGCCAACACATGCATATGATTAATGCGCCTACAGATGCCATCCATCCCTGCCACGGACTCTTCTATGCTACATTACCAGGAATCCTGACAGGGCCGTGTGCTGAGATGAATCTTCGCCATTCTTTCCTTTAGGAATGAAACGAATAGCTTAAGCAAGTCATGTGTGAGCTATAAGGAAATCTAACAATCTGAAATATATTAATCACTTTTTTTGCTGAAATTATGGTCATTTTTGACATTACATAGAGTTTCATCAGCGCCGATGTGCCTTCTGGTTTTATGGTCAGGTTTCCGGAATTGATGTTTCTTCTTTCATTCACAGTAAATCCTTGTTTCCCTGTTTTCTTATCTGGTGTGCGAAGAGAGATCTTGTGCTCGAGGGAGAGACTGTGTCCAAAGTCCAGACACACTGATGGCATTTTAATTATGCTCTTCAGTCCATTAACGGAAAAGTGATTGGCTTCCAACATTCCTCGCACTGAAGCAAACAGACATAGCCATAAGTGAAAGAATTAAAGTAATTAAAACCTGTTCTAATCAAAATACAAAGGGCGAAAACACACACTAATTGAATTTATTGAGCCGCCTAGGGGCAACTGTAGTTCGATTAGCAGGATGTTTCTCGGACTCTGGTCTCACCCTTCAGAGAGGTCTTAGTTTAAAATTGTATCGTTAGTCAAACAGTCTATCAGTCACGCAAACCTCCAGCGTGAAGTTAATGCTGATATCTATAGATTAAAGAGGGTCAGTTTCCTATGAAGTTCAGCCCGATGTTCAATAAAGACCCATGGAGGTCCTTCACTGTTGCAGGCCGTTTAATGTAATTGATTTGTGATATGTCAAGCATAAAAAACCTTATGAGTGTGAACAGAGATGTTCTTTGTTGGGGGCTCTGTATCTTGATTTGGCATGAGATTCATTAAAAGAAAATGCCATTAAGCTTAGAGTGATAATTCACCCCAACATGAAAATTGTGTCAAAATTTACTTTTCTGAATGTCTTTTTTTATTCTGCAAAACACAAAAGATGATACACTATATTGCCAAAATATTCGCTCACCCATCCAAATAATCAAAATCAGGTTTTTCAATCACTCTCACTCTGATTGCTTCAAAATACCAAGACATTTTGGACAATGCCATGCTTCCAACTTTGTGGGAATAGTTTGGATCTGTCACTTCCTCTACCAACATGACATCAGTGCACCAACCATGATCCATAAAGACATGATGACAGAGTCTGGTGTGGATGACCGGCCTGCACAGAGTCCTGACCTCAACCCAATAGAACACCTTTGGGATGAAGACTGAGAGCCAGGCCTTCTCATCTAACATCAGTTTGTCAAAAATTCACTTAAAACACTCCTAAACCTTGTGGACAGCCTTCCCAGAAGAGTTAAAGCTGTTGTGGGTGCAAAGGATGGACCGACATTGAACTCTATGGATTATTTTAGGATGTCATTTAAGTTTATTCGAGTCAATGCAGGTGAGCGAATACTTTTGGTAATATAGTATATTTAGAAAAAGCCTCTACTTTATGGAAACAAAGCTAATGCAAGTGAGTGCCAGTTACCAACATTATTCAAAATATCTTTTTGTGTCCCGTGGAAAAAGTCCCATAGGAGGTTGAGTAAATGATGACAACATTTTTTTAAGCTGTCACTCAATTTTTAGAGCCTCTTTGTTGTGTAGTTTTTTGGGTTTAATCTGATTTCTCAAGCCGTAAATGGCTTATGGTTGCTCTGAAAGGTGGAATAGAACTGACAATGTTAACACTTTTTTGTTTTTTTGTTGTTTATATTTTGGTAGCTTCCTAAAATGTTTTAATTTTCAAATGCACAGAAATAATACTATACAAGGGAGCCAAACATGTAAGACATGCTTGACAATAGAAGACCTCAGAAGAAGACCTATTTGATATTCTGCAGTATTTCTGGGTCATTAATGAAACATTAAGACATTTGTGACATTGACCATGTTAACTCTTTTGTGCAAAAGGTCAGACTTCTTTGCTTCCACTGAAGCACAGAAATGTGCTCTTTGGAACACTGTCAGATCATGATGGGGTATCATGGATCATCAGCTTCTGCTTAAACCTGTGCAGATCATGCCAGCTCATTTGCATGCAGTCATTACTGCGGAAGAAGGGAACCAAAACCTTGCGGATTCACGCTAGATTCACATAAAGTGTCAGCATCAACACTTGACAGTAGGCGTGTCTGAGGCTTAGCGCTGATGGGATCATCATAGTGACAATAGCCAATCATATTGTTCCTCTGCCTTGCATGAACGTAGTTGGAAAGTGCATTATAACAGGTTATTCCATAAGGCAATCTGTCAAAGTCCCTTGTAAATGTACCATAACAAATCCATGTACTTTATTTGTATGTTCACTTATGATAAAAAGACTCATTCTAACCTCATCAGTGCTATATTTATACAAAAGTGTACTGGAACATAGATAACTCTACATCAATCAAAATGATTATATTTCATGACCTCTTTAAAAAAAGAGAAATCCCTTGCAAATACATACACGCTTGGCCTTCCATCATTCACTACTTGAGGTATCACCTTAAGTACCACAGTATTCTTGGCACTTACCGCCTTATCTATGTGTCTTCAGTACAGCTCACACATTGTTTTTCAATGAAGAATAATAATGTTTTTTAATTTTATTTTCATGAAAATAATACATTTCATACATATAGAAACAACGATTCAGATCATGAATAAAGCATTTTTAGTTGCTCAACATTTACAAACAGTATAAATGTCTACTTATATGTCTATGGTTTTATAATATATTATAATTATATCTAATTATATGTGAAATTTGCTAAAATTACACTTCGTAATCAAAATGATAACATATGATATAATTTTTATTATAAAATTAGGTTTGTACCAAACATTCCCAAATCAAGTGAATAAATGATTAATATTTTTTATTATGCATAAATTAATCCATCTTATTTAATTACAATTGAAACTTTAACATTACAAATGTTTGCCTACGCTTTATATTTACAAAGTAGTTAAATAAGTTACTCAGATGTCAATATGTTTAATGTGTGCCCCATGGTTCTCTATTAAGAATTTAAAGGTTTGCTGGCCTTGTTCCTGAAATCAAGCACTAAAGGCTAGCAAGGGATGAGATATATGTGATATCTAAAGCGCCATGTGTTTTTGGTTCTGTTGTTTTTTTTTGGTTTTGTTTTGGTGTGTGTGTGTGTGTGTGTGTGTGTGTGTGTGTGTGTGTGTGTGTGTGTGTGTGTGTGTGTGTGTGTGTGTGTGTGTGAGAGAGTATGCATGTGTGTGTGTGTGTGTGTGTGTGTGTGTGTGTGTGTGTGTATGGGTGTGTGTGTGAGTGTGTGTGTGTGTATGCGTGTGTGTGTGTGTGTGTGTGTGTGTGTGTGTGTGTGTGTATGGGTGTGTGTGTGAGTGTGTGTGTGTGTGTGTGTATGCGTGTGTGTGTGTGTGTGTGTGTGTGTGTGTGTGTATGCGTGTGTGTGTGTGTGTGTGTGTGTGTGCGTGCGTGCGTGCTTGTGTGTGTGCGCGCTTTTTTGCGTGTGTGTGTGTGTGCGTATGCCTGCGTGATAAAAACGTACACTAGTTTGTAAGGGGCTTGTTTAATTGGAGAGACGAGAGCTACAGCAATAATGTTGGATCCGTCTAAGAGGGCCTGTGGGGTTATGTTTTAATTGAGATATAAAAGTTTGGTTTCCAAGGACACTAGCAGTCAGAACTGACTCATGGTTGCCGCTGTCTAAACAGAGCGGACACGTTTATCGGCTTTGCCATCGTAACTTCTACTGTATTTATATTTTAAAGTCGTAGGGTGAGGAGAAAATGAGAGAAGACATGTAAAACTGTGCAAAACTATGGAAAAATCGGACTGATGTGATTATATACACAAAAGCCCAAGCTGTGGGATGATGTGACCGCATTTAGGTATTGAAGCCAAACCAAGGGATGTGATGAATGTCTCTTTTACCAGAAAAAATTTGGTTCTATGAAGTCACCTGCTTCTCATAAAACACATTTGCATGTGAAACATGAGCTATGTTTCTCCTGCTGGTCCTCTGTTTTATGTGCTTGTGTCAGAGATGAAGGTGGTGGTCAGTGTCCCTTTAGGAACCTGTTCTGCTTTTTGACCTATCTTCAGCCCATGGGACCTAAGAGATCATGTTCCATCCGATCATATGGATTTGCCTAGACTGCTGCCATGCAAATTGAGCAATTCAAATAATCTCTTGAATCCATTACCCTTAAAGTGCTGGTTTTCAATTTCATCGTGCTTAGTTCATGGTACCATGATACAAACTGATCCCTGTTATTGGTTTCTTTTAAACGGGAAATTATAATCGGATCTAGAAAGTATCTGCACACTTGTCCATCTATGCTGTGTGTAATGCACACCTTGATATTATGGTAAAACGGGACAATAAAGTTGTATTTTTTAAAGGGATAGTTTGCCCAAAAATGACAATTCCGTCATTATGTACCACCCTCTTGAAATTTTAAACCTTTATGACTTTTTTGTTCAGCAGAACACAACTGCTGGTCCCCATTTACTTGCAATGTCCAAACTTTATTTGTAAGTCAATATGGTTTTTCTTATGACATTATTCCGAATATCTTCTTTTGTGTTTTTCAGAGGAAAAGAAGTTATGCGATTCAAAAACTGGGACTTTTTAAAGCAAAATATTATCTGTTGACATTAGAGAATGCACTAAATGACGTAAGATAACACAAACAAAGATTACTAAAAACGGATATATTATATTATAGTCAGTGTAACTTAGCAAATGCATTTTCCAGTGTGAAGCAACACTACATTATTTAAACCATTATCTATATTTTTTATAATTTAAGTCCAAAGCAAATTTTTGTAACGTAAGTCCAAAGCAGCAAAGCACATCTCAACTACATGTTACATCTGATTTAACCAAAGCAGGCAAATAAGTGGATAAAAAAACAGTAACAAAATACAACAGAAACTAATTTCACAGTCCAGCAGCTGCAGTGCATGCTGGGAAATGATACACACCACCCTGGCCGTCACTTTCATACATCATTTATTCCATTTCTGAGGTTATTATTGTGTTTGTAAGGTATTGGTCTCATTAGCATCGCAGGTAAATGTCCTCACCAGTTCTGGGCTGTGTCATGAAGGTTTGAACGATCACATTTTGTAGTGCAGAATTGGAGTGTCCAGATGTTTGTACCGAGCCTGGATTTGCTGAACTGGTGAGGAGCCTTAATAAGGTTGTTATCTTAACAAATGCCATCTGGAATCATTTGGCGGCTCATGTGAGAAAATGTCATATCTGAGTCCCCAGCCGTATAGATAAGCATTGAGTGACGTAGAGCAGCTAACATCTGATGTGATTGGACAATGGATGTCTGACACCTGAACATTGCAGCTTTCCCGAACAGTATATTAAGAAAGGCTTTAAGACGTGTCACAATCAGATGTTCCTGCAACCAAGACGCACCCAAAATCATTCCCCCTGACATGATTTATTTCTATTCATGTCATGCCTGTATTTTAATCGATCCGTTGAGGAACCCAATGAAAATAAATGGAAAATGTCAGAGTGCACAATGGGGTCCCAAAGTGTTAAACATTTTTCAAAATATCTCCTTTTGTGTTCTTCAAATGAAAATCAGGTTTGTGATGACACGAGGGCGAATACATTTTTGATTTTAAGTAAACTGTTCCTTTAAAGAAAGATTTTAAGCAATAATAAAAATTCTGTTATGAAATAAGCACTGTTCCAAATTGTATAACTTTGTTTGGATTCAATTGTAGAAATATATTTAGATGAGTATATATAACCCAAACCATTCTTTGACCTTATTGAAGAGCCTAGTAGAAAACAATGGAATGGTGGATTAAATGACCAAATCACTCTGTGCTAAACAGATTTTTAAGCAATGTTTCCCACTGTGGTTTTCAATGGGGATCAACAACTGTTTATTTTAAAGCATTCTCCCAAATATATTTCTCTTAGCTTATTAGCAAATAAACATATTGTATAGAGATTCATAAGAACTGTGTTAGATAAGGTAAGTAAATGATAACAGAATTCTTACGACCCCTTTAAAGATGTGTTCTGTATATTCCACAATCATGTGGTTTGGCGGATATAAAATAATATTTTATGGAGTTGCTTAAAAAATAAATTCATATCCATATTTTTCAACTTATGATTTATTTGTACTCCGGGAAAATCAAGTCAATGATTTTCTCACTGGGCAGTGAGACAGCGAGGCAGCTGTCTTCAGTTTCACACTCAGCCAAGGTCTACCCACTCGCTTTTTGCCCAAAGTCATCCCTTAAAAATGTTTGGTTTGAAATCTTGTCATCCATGTGTCCCAAAAATCTAAATACGACACAAAAAGGCCTTAAGCGTCCTGTCCTTGCTCTACGTAAGACACCACACACACACATTGACAGCCACATATCAAGTCGTCCCTCTCTTGCCTTTTTCTCAGACCTTCTAATTCAGCACTTTGTAGCTTCATTGATTGAACAGCGGCTTTAATAGCTTTCAAATACCGCACCCTATCTGAAGAGGAGCTTTGAAGCATGAAAGAGATGAACCACTAAAGATTAACTCTCAACACCGCTCACCTCCAACACACCAGTTTTAGTGATGCTACTCTGCTTTCGTCGATTGTCTTCACATTTTCCGTTAACTATAGACCCGTGATGCACGCTCGCACACATCTTAATGAACAGATGTCCACTTCCATGTTCATGAGTGTCATTCACAGCCCGTTGTTGGGCTGATCTTTGGGCACCTACCGCCACTGGCCCCAACACCACGGTTTTACACCTCAGTGTTCCAGAGGAAGGTGTTGACGGTCTGAAAATTGTATTGTGGTCAGTTACCTGTGTCGACCTACACATACTTCTCTGGTGGACTGAAACAACAGACCTCGAGGTGCAACCGAGACCTCAGGCTCTGAGCTTGTGGGCTGTGATTGCCCCCATGTTCCATTTTGTCTTCAGGGTTTTGCGGGGCGCGCTGGAGGTCCGTCAGCAAAGTTTCCGCGGTCAGCACCGCTACGGGACGCTGGAGCCGAGGGGACGGTACACTTCTCAGGGTCACTTTGGCTCTCCTTTTTCAAAGACTCACAATGACACACACATTTAAAAAATCCAGCAAGAGGAGTTAAATAAAAGGCAACCTTGGGAGCGGGAGATACAGAGAGCGGCATATGGTGCTCGAGTGCTCTCATTACACTCCTTTCCTCTCACTTTCTCTGGCACTTACAAGGATCCTTCAGTTTACCACCGGTGCACGGCACAACAAGGGCCCTTCTTTTGTGAGGCCACCTAAAACCGATGTCTTACCCTCTAAATCCCATTTTATGTCAATAACCATCGAAACAAAAGTAACAACCGGTCCTCGCACTTAAGCAGAGAATGCTGGAAACAATGAGCGCACTCAAGCATTCGCGTGACAGGCTTCACACAGCCAGATTAGATTTTGTGTGATTCCTGCCGATTTCAGGCTTGAAGTATTTATCTCGGCGTTGCAGGATGCCGGACACGAGATGGACATGGGTATCAGCGGGGTTGACTTCATCTGTTGTCCCCCACCCCGTCCTTGCTCTGGTCTTGCCCGAGATCCCGGGAGACAGCGGCTGATAATTGGTTAAAATCCCAGCAGGCGGAGGCGCTGGTTTAATCTTGTGTGTGTGTAATCCTAACGCCTGGTCTGGCACTGATAGGTCCACACCAAACCTGAAGCGCCCCGTGAGCTCCTGAGACACCCAGCTTCAAAGAACGCAGGGGTGCAAATCCTGTGCGTGCAAGTGAGAATAAAGACATAACAGTTTGAAAAAGAGACAATGTTTTTTAGGACTGTTTGAATTGAAACAGTTATAGACTTAAAGTCAAATGTTGCAAAATATTAAATAAATATTATGCTTTATATCAATTTGGATGATGTAAAAATGTTCATAAATATATATTTTTTGAAAAATTGTTGTGGTACACATTCTATGTGACAACAATCTTCTTTACAGCGAGGTGTTCCACCTCTCCACGCTTAAAGTTACACATAAATTACATTTCTGTCATCATTCACTCGTTCTCATGTCATTTCAAACAGCTGTATTTGTCATATTCTTCCCTGCTACTATGGTCAAAATAAAGGCTGTAAACACTGTGATGTGGAGTAAACATATTTAGTAATAGCAAGCTCTCTTATGTTTACTTTGTAAAAAGGCATTAATATATTTTAAAGTTGTTGTGGCACAGATCATGGGACTTCTATCTGGGATTTCTCATTCTCTTGTCATTTCAAACAGGTATGACTTTGTTCAGCAGAACACATAATAAAGTATTTTGAAGAATGTTAACCAAACAGTGGTTCACTTCTACTGTATGGAGAAAAAAAACAATGCAAACCAAGTGAATGTGTGCCAGTAACCGACATTCTCAAAATATCTTCTTTTATTCGTTCTGCTAGAGGAAAAAGGTTTGATGAGGGGGATTGAGTGAATGATGACAAAATGTTAATTTTCCAGTGAACTGTCACTTTATGGCATTAAGGCAAGGAGAACATTGTTTAATTTAATATTTCAACGTTTGATTTAAACCTGTCTTTTCTTTACTGATATCATAAGATTTTTTTACTCTCATCTATTTTACTGTTCATCTACTTACTACCTATGTTGTGTAGTTATATCTTCGCTTTAAGAATTTCAATAAAAATTTGTATAAATGTTGAATTATGTTCACCCTAGACAAAATTCCATCCAGCACATCTCATGGATAGTGTCTTTTCCACTGTCTCCGGGTTGAATGTGCTGACCTTTCTGCTAAACTGTCACGGCACAGGCCTGTCATTGGTGTTGTTCAGGGCTGTCACTGTTTTAGAATGGAGTAGGAGTTTGCAGGATCCATTCCTGGATATAGCTTGGTAATGAACGATAGCTGCATTTGGCTGGGTTTACTGGCAGCCCACGTTAGATAAATGGAGATCCTGACTGCCCGACTCAAGCAGGCTCAGCCTACATGCTGCCAATAGAGATCAGGTTGCATTTTGAAATTAAAAATATGCGCACTATCATTGCTTGTATTTAATTCAAAGGTGCCACTAATTCTACCACCCAGGCATGAACGATGCCCATAACCAAAACAACAGCGCAGCTATTTAGTATTGTTTGTGCTTTATTACTTGTTGTGTTTTTAATTGTGAAGCGGAAGTTTCCTAGATCAGTCTTAGTAGACTGCTTCTTTTGCTTACCTATTATTTAAAAGTAAAACTATAATAAATATAAAACAATATAAAAAAAGAAAAAGAAAATAATCAGTTACTGGACATTTTATAATATTTTTGAGAGAGAAGAATTTTTGAAGAATGTCAGTAAGCTAACAAATTGACCTCAATGTATGCAAACAAATACAGTGGCAAAAATGTGTGTGGTTAATGTTCATATGTCAACATTCTTTAACATATCTTCGTTCCTGTTCTGCAGGTTTAAATAACATAAGGATGCATGAATGTTTGAATTTTTTATTTTGAACCATCAATAAATATAAACATGTTATGGGGTAACAAAAGCTGTATTTGTCATATTCTTCCCTGCTACTATGGTCAAAATAAAGGCTGTAAATACTGTGATGTGGAGTAAACATATTTAGTAATAGCAAGCTCTCTTATGTTTTCTTTGTAAAAAGGCATTAATATATTTTAAAGTCGTTGTGGCACAGATCATGGGACTTCAATCTGGGACAATTGCAATGACTTTAACATTATTCCTTTCAAATGATGTTCAAATGATCGATAAACACATTTTGCTTTTTAACCAATGCTTTAACCATGCTGAAATGTTGTGTTTGTTGTGAAAGTACAGTAACTACATTCAACATCCATAAAAATCAAAGGCTTGCAAATCAATCTCATCCTATGTGCTCTTAGGCCTTGAGCCCCACAATGATGGTGCAGCTTAACAATTCAATACATCAATATTCATCTTCCTGAAAAGGTTATTTAACCCAAGCAAAGGCATAGTGTAAGAAGGAAATCAACATCATAGAAGGCCATGTCCAGAGGGCATGGCTGTGCCAGGCACACTATTCTTTAAGAAATTCACAAGTATTCCTGCCCATTCAGTCTTGATAGATTGAAAAATATGTTTCGGATATTGTCTTCAAACTGGGCTCGAGCACGAGGCTCGGCTTGATCTCCAAACTTTACTCATCTTTGTTATGAATGTTCATGGTGAAAGAATAGCAAAGTGGGAGGAAACGGGAAGGAGGAAGGATGCTGGACGAACTGTTGCTTTTGTACAACACAGGTCAAAAGTTTGGGACACAATGTGGTATTTATTGATCGTAAGTGTATTCTCCTTTTGACCGCATTTGTAAGAATTTTGAAAGAATCGCTTATGCAAAGCCGCTTACAAAGAATCAAGGAGAATGAAGTGGTAAATAGCATAGATAACAGTAGGGGAAAAGTGCATCAGTGAGTTACACAAGGTTACACAAAACCTGTCTGGAGAGTAAAAAGAGTAAGTAAAGACGCTTCCGGCGGGTAGGGCGCAGATGGAGAAGAAGATTTTATTAGGCGAGTTTTAAAGATCGAAACCGAGCTTGCCAAAGGTGTTGTAAGGGGCAGATTTGATATCTTCAATATTTAGTCCAAGCCCTCCATAGAATGTAAGTTTTGTCATGAAAACCCATGAATGCTTTGTGACATTTGTGGTAATAGAAGGGTGATTTCAGACATGTAATACTTTTCATAATGATTGACAGGACTGCGTGCGCTCCTGAATCGACATTTAGCAAAAGACACAGAGAAAGAATAAGTGGTTTCCATGTCCAAAAATGTTGCTCAACTATATACTATACAAGCTCTCTTTCCCTCACAAACACATCTGCAGACGCACCTGTCCAGCTTGTTTGTACCTGTCCCCGGTCCCTAGACTCCGCCTGGGTTTGTGCTGTGAGCGGCTATTCTTCTCTCTAATTACACTGTAGCGCTTTCACACACCTTTCTCACCGCCATTGATTGTCTTTTCCTTCTCCTCTCTCAGAGGTTTTATTCCATCTGTCACACACCCACACACACTGCACGCACACAGAACACGTTTAAGCTGTGAATACAACCCGACAGAGCGGCGGAAGCTGACATTTCCCCCACCGAACGGTCAATTAAAGGAAGATTCCATGGCATTCATTTCTTTATCCATAAACACACACCTTTGTCATTTAATGATGCTCTAAAGAAAGATTGAGGATTATACACACCAGCTCGTATTCGTACAATCTTACGAATAAACAGGAATATTGTTGCGTTGGATCTGTAATTTTTAACACCTCTTTTTGTCTCTTAACTAATCCGATCACTCATCTTAAAAACCAGAATGGTTGCTATGAAAATCCAAAAGTTTCTCAGAAAAATATCCTCCTTGTTATTGTTAAAAAAAACATTTTGCATGTGGAAAGATTGACACAGTAGGCTTTTGCTTCTTCTGATTTTATTTTATTGGTCAATGTGGTTGGCATGTGGGTGGGCTGGTGCTGAAGGGCACTTTTAAGATAAGCAAAGCTCCTCACAATACCGTTGCTAATTCTTTAATGTGGAGAAATCCGATTCTGCCTGATCTTATATTTTGACTTCATAACCCGTTAATGTAGACCTACATTGTATTTTATTCTCATGGCATTTGCATAAAGTTAAGGCAAAAATACTTATCCTCAATTACAAAGATACGCTTCCCCACGCCTTCATTTGCATAACTTTTGCATTTGCTTTCATCAATAAAAGTCACAACAGCCGTGCACTATGATGTCAAATGTGTCCTGCTGAGAGCTCAAGCACAAACGTATGGAAGATGTGCAAATAAACATGCAAACAAACGGAGGATCCTAGCTGACTCCATCACCTCTGCGATATGTTTCTAACACGCTGATGAAGTGTAATTGCACTGCATTATTTTATAAAATATGCAAACATGCTACGTCTTTGTCTTAACCTGACTCATTTACCTTGCATTACAGTGCACGCCTTATCTGTTTCAACTGTCTAAATGTAATTAACATTTGTCATGGCCGGGCATCATCATTTAGCATACGTGACACTTTTATTTGTGCGCTTCATTGATATGAACCACATTAATCAATATGGTACTTAAAGATTATGGGTGCTTTCAGCGTATGAAACGAAAAAACGAATGAATGAATAGAAAAGAATGCAAATCTAATGCTAAGCGTCTCTTATTTACTTCCCTTTACGCAAGAGCAGAGACGCATTTAGAAAACAGCTGTCAGAAGTGCATAACACTATTTATCTTGGTGTGAAATATGATGTGTTGGCCCCCAGTGTAACAAGAACCAGAAGTGATGTTTGCAACATGTGTAATGACATGCTAATATTATGGAGAGCATGTTGCTTGATCAAGAAAAGGCCTCCCAATTTGTATGTAATGTATCTTAACTTCTCAGGGGAATTTGGTGAACTGTTAGAAAAGGAAAACTGGAGGACAAAGACGTTGTAGGACGACTCTTCATCTCCAAAGCGATCATTGTCCTTTCATTGCTTTCAGTAAATGTCCACGTTCCGTTCTATTAAAATGTCTGAATTATGACTTCATTTGACAACAAGTCAAGACTTTAAACACTCGTAGATTTTTATTCCCTTTAATTCGACTTTGGAAATGACAAATTTCTCTGGAGTATTTTAGGAAGACGGTCGAGTTTAAATGCAAGAATATGTGCTGTGCAGTGGGCTTTTGTGTCTTTCGCGAGGGACAATGTGTTTGTCCTGGAGATTATTACCCTATACACACTCCTGAGGGATAAAGCCCTGCAGGCACACAGTGTCTTAATAGCATTTTACTTTTATCAGGATACACCGATGTGCACCGACTGTGTTTGCTTTTAGAAGTCAAATTGCAACTGGAATGGAAGCAAACATCAAGTATTGGAATAAATTGGAAAATCTTCCCCCCCTTTTGCTTTAAATCCCATGCAATCTCAAGGTCCCCAAAGTAATTAGCGTCTCTGGCGAGATGGGGTCTCGGAGTGAAGACCCTGGACCCCCGAACCTCCACAGACTTCTTCACTGAAGAACATGCAGTCAGAAGTGAAGACCCCTATTATTATATTTTATTACTTAGATCTGATGTATACAGTATGTGCTTACTGTACTCAATGTCCACATGAAGACACACACACAAGACAGTCAGGCACACAGGATAGTTCAAGCAAAAGCTATCATTTAGTCATCGTTTACTTACTCTATACCAGTTTATACCCGTATGACCTTCTTTCTTCTGTGGAAAACAAAAAAAGTTTTGTATAAAGGAGTCTGTGGACCAACTATTCAACCTTTTTCAAAATATCTATTTTTGTGTCATTTTTTGTGGACACTATAAAAAGAGCAAAGATCTCGATGGTTTTGTAAACCACTTTGCAAGATTTAACAAACAGAAATGGCTGAATGGTTTCATGAAGAACCTTTGTCCATTTCAGTTTCCTATAAAGTTCTTCAGGTTATTAAAAATAAGAACAAAATGTTCGAAGATGAAAACCTGCTGGCCCAGGTGTACTTTCCAGTTTCAATTATCATATATATATATTTTTTTAATCTTCCATATATAATACGATTTTTGGTATTTCTTTAATATCAGTAAGAAATGTTTTATTGGTTGGATTTGGAACATTTGCCTGTACTGTTAAACAAGACCGTTTTTTTACTTTGTTCCTGTACAAAGAAAATTTGTGAAATCAAAAAGTGAATCGGATCCTTAAGACTCTTCATGGAACTATTCAGCCATAGTGAAGGATCTTTAGTAGGTGTGTATATTGTTAAAAGAATACATTTTAATATGTATTGTATCTTGTGTTCCTGTCAAATTCATGCCTAAAACAAATGTAATATAACTTTATATTTCTAGAATGTACAGTTTCACTTAGATGTATCATGTTTAAAAGATGTATATATATTTTCCTTGAAAAGAAAACAAAGGCATGCTTTCTTAATATGATGTTTGAAGTGTAAACACTGATATGCACACTCGAAGTTACAAACAAACAAAAACAGCTGTCATTCTCAAAGCTGTCGTTGACTTGCATTATGAATCGGCACAAAAGCGCTGGTGTATCCTGTTCCACTGAAGGGTTTTTACTGTACCTCATCTGCCAGAGGGAAGCCTTTTCTACTATTCTACAACAAAACAAAGAAACACATTGATCTCTGTGACACATGTCAGACGTTTCACCAAAAAAACCCAAAAAAGCTAAAAATGATCTCTATACTTTTCTCCCTTAAAGTGTTGCTGGGGTGGGAATAAGGGACTTGACATGCCTCAGGGAGAAGGCTTTGCTTTAGATAAGAAGGATGAATTCCTGCTCATCTCTATGCAGGTCTGATAAAACATGGCTTCAGGCCAGGTCAGGCCGTCCATTACCCAAATTCTTATCCAAATTCGAGCTGTCAAATGTCCACCAGATGAAATATCTCCAGTTGTTTTGGGTATCTGGTGAACCTGGTGTTGTCTCTGCATACTTTCACGATGTAATGTGACCGGCAGGACTGAAGTGAAGAGCTGTATATACGAGTAAAACAAGCTTGGTTGTGTACAGGTTCCCCACAGGTCAGTTGCAGTTTGCATGTGTTGTGGTTTTGGCCGCACGTCCGTGCACCTGCCGGTGCGCTTGGGCTCATGAGCAACGTCTCATTTATAGTGCTATCAATTTCTCACTCCCTAGTCTTTGCCATGATATGTCCCTCTTTCTTGCTCCCTGTGTCCCGTTTTTATTACCCCTATGTCCATTCCTGTCCGCTCCCTTCATCCCTTCATCCCTATCAATATTCTTTACTCTCCTCTTCTCTGTTTCCATAGAGATGCATTGTTCTTTTGAGTGCAAGACACAGAAAGTTCTAAAGATCTCCAGCGCTATTATTTTCCATCGCTTTTTCATCCATCTCTCCATCCACATCCGAGCTCCTTGCTTTTCTCTATCCCTCTACCTCCCCCAAGACCGTCTCTCCTCCTCCCCTCTCGTCCTTTTCCATTTGCTCTTTTCTCTGTCAATGGACTGATTTCTTTTTATCCAGGAGCACAGCAAGATTAGGAGATATTGTATCATGGCCAAGACAGGCAAAGCCCTTTTCTGTCCCTGACATCTAATTAATGGTAATCCTTTAAGCTGCTGCTTGTAGAGCAGACCTCTTGGTCTCTGTCCCATTTGCAGTTGTACAATAGAATGAGAGAGAGAGAGAAAGAGCCGGATTGAGTCTTCTGCCGGCTCAGCATGTCCGATCGCCGGTGTTCAGATGCAGAGGTGTTTTTCATGGTCAAAGGTGTTGGTTTGTGCCAGTTGCGGTTCGCTGCTTTTGCAAGTTTTGCTTGCACAGCAAAGGTTATATTTTATTTCTGTCCTGTTTTGAAGTAAAAATAACTTAAGATACATTAGAACCAATATTTTTTTAGAAAATCTTGAGACATGTTTTTAAGCTAGCCTGCCCTTCTCTGATAGGACATATGCATCTAGTAGACACATTTTTTTAATTTTATTTAAAATATGCAACACACAGACTTTTCTATGTTTGCTCATCTGTTTAGATCTCGGAGATAACTCATGTCATTAATACATCTGGAAGATTTCTGTAAGATGTTTCCAAATCTATTGAACTTAAGCAAACATCTTACAGTTGTTCTTATGCGGTGATGTTTTTTTATGATTATCTAATAGAGCCTCTCAATAATGATACAAATTATAAGTTCAACACGATTACACTTTGTTATAGGAAAATGAGTCAGTCATTAAAGAATAGTAATAAATAAATGTATAAAAATAATGTCATATTAATGTAATAATTCAATCAAATTACAAAAACAAATGAAAGTAATTTGATAAAATAAGATATGAAAACGTCATACAATTTTTTAAATCAATCCTGAAATTCAATTACAATTAACCGCACAGCCCTATTATATAATAAAAAGGACAGTATATGGATGAAATGTGACGTATTGTTTTGTAAACGTTTAAAAGTGTTTCTTTACTCTTAACAAGAGTGGACTATTTGTACATCTAAGCACTTGAGATTGAAAAATATCACAGATGATCATCAGTAACAAGTTTTTTACATTTAAGATATTTCTGCAAACAGATTTTTTATGTAAATGTATTGGGTTTTAAGGATGCTGTGAGTTAAGCTTAAAAACAAGTTACTGACAGAGAATATTCTTTGTGCTCACTGTGACAGCTTATATTTGCTCTTTCTGAAGAGAAACATTTATACATTAGTCAGATTTACAATGTTTGTATCCACTTTAGACTTTGTCATGGAGCGAGTTGGATCTAGAATGAGTGACTTAGCCCTGAGACATCCAAATACATTCCAGAATACACTTTAGAAACTCCTCGACTATTGTAAGTCACTTTGGATAAAAGCGTCTGCTAAATGACTAAATGTAAATGTAAATGTAAATATGGGTTTGTTGTACATTTTGCATCTATAAAGCATTAAAGGCATGAGTTGCACCACATTCTCATTTTTTTAAGTGCTTTAAGTTGCTAAGCAACCATGAGACAAGGAGGTGTAGCAATGGGTGTGTATTTTGTATGTGTACACTAAAAACAGTGCACTTGTAACCACAAAAGATGAATAATGTGAATGGCTTGGTGATTTGATCAGGGGATGGTAATAGAAACTTCAGGGCTTCAGTGAAACTTTAGGACTTCAATCCCCTTCTCCTGATCTTTTTGTCGCCACTGGTAACAGTCAAAAAAACAATACACAATATGCAAATCTCCTCGTCTACTGTGTTTTGGCTTTTAAAACCTAAAAATTCTCTTACATATCTTGAGGTGTGGTATTCGTGAATTAAGAAGAACATTTCTTTTTCTCTACATATTAAAACAATGCACACCTGAGGTTTATTCTTTACAGAACAGATTGATGTGAACAATCACTTTCATATCACTCTCATTTGAGACGCAGCAAAACCCAGCTATATAACTGCTTGTTATTTCCATAGTATCAACTCTACTTAGTTTAACCCACAAGTTTGGTTTCAAGATCCCCTAGAATTAGTCCCATTAGCTGTTGTATACTCATAGAACGTTTCCCACAGCACTCTTCAACTTCGTATTGTGTTCCATTATTGCTAAAGCTTTTATATCCTCGCCAATACTGCTGTGAGTTATCGTCCTCTCAAAAGGTTTTCCAGCAAAACAGATTCAATTAAAACAAACAAAGAATGCCACCTGAATTGCATCTTTTTTACTAAGCCTGCAGTCCTTATCTAAGGACTCTGTTTACAAATCCTTCTCTCCTCCGGCCATTGTCTCTATCACTGTGTTCCTGTCTTTACCGGTGGGGCTGGACAGATTAATTAGTAGCCTGAGTCCGATGTCTTACCCGACTCGATGCCACCCTCACATGTGCAATAACAAGAATGGAGGCATACCGTTGGCCATGACCATAAAACCGGTCTTTATTTGCTGCGATGTCATGATTTCACTCTTGAAAATACTTTTAACACGCTTGCATGTTCAAACAGAAGCCAGACTTCACCTCCTACGGAGTGGTGATTAATGCCACTTACCAAATGTGTGTACGTGCATCTGAATCGCACGCTCAGCATGTGTTGTTACAGTAGCTCACGCACACATTCTGATGAATGAGCACAGCCTGTTTGTTCCAAGTTGCAAATCACCTCAGCACCACGCTGGTCGCGTGCCCAACATAGTGTCAAACAGAGCGCAAATCTCAGCATGCCAACATCTGACACCAGGCGTTTAGGTGTAGGCCCTCTTGTATGATGACTTGAAATGTACCGGTCACGCAAGCTGACTAGCTATGAATTCATTAACCTACATTGAAAGCAGAGGACAGGAAGCGTTCATCGGCCATATGTGCACTTCTGGCTTGACAGGATCCATTGAGAGGATTTCAAGTGAAGGCAGTTCATTGGGGACATTAGCTTTTATTATGTACATGCTGATACAAATGGATCTCTGTGTCTACTTGTTCCATATGTCCTTAGCCGAGTGTAACAATCCGACTGTATTATGCTTTAATTATGCAATATCAAGTGAAGTCTGTTATGTAAGTGTTTCATAAGCAGGAAGTTTGAAAAGAGAATTCAGCAGTTTCAGTTCTAAACCTGCATTGAATGGATAGCGTATGAAGTTCCATCACCCTTGTTATGTCATGTTTCTATGATTTTATTTGCTAGTTAGAATGGATTGTCATGCATTTTTATTACATTCTCACCAGACATGTTGGGTAATTCTTGTATAGGATGTGCTTATTTACATTACACTTAATGAGCTTGAAATATTAATTGTGGTTGCAAATATTTAGTTTCTGAAGACTTTTTAATTGGTTAATGTAGTTATTCTAACTAAAGGTTTCATTATTTATCGCATAAGAAAGACAAATCCAAATGAGGTTCATATCTGAATAACATCTAGATTTACACATAAATCTTACATTTAAAGTTTCCTCACACACATTTTGTCATATTTAAAAAAGCAATGAAAAGAGAAACATTGTGTAAAAATATAGTTCAGAATTGATTTTGAGATTAAAAGAAGAAGAAACGCAAGCTTTTGCTGTTTAAGATATTAGAAATAGAAATCTTACAAATGCCTCTATCCGTTTCAGAAAAGAATACAAATCATGTCTCAAACTCCCCTCAGATTTGACAAATTCATAAATAAAAGTTTTGTTTAATTTTGAAATAAGTTTGATCCCTCTTTTGTATTTGAATAACTGACTTATATTTTCCAGTTTTCTCCTATAAGCACTGTAGAGGAAAACATCTGAGACCACATCGACACTCAAATAAAACCCCTATGTAATATAGTTTTCTGGGCTATTAAAGTGTAATGCCTTAGAAATAAAATGATCCCATGGGATGTGTTTTTGTAACTATCATTCTGAGTACTCCATGAAGAAATAGAACAGATGTGTTCAATATTATTTGTGTAAAAATGACAAAACAAAATATGCTGGGTTGGTGCAAAGATTCTATTTTGGTTAGACTAATTATTCAACAGCAGTAAAATATTTGTTCCCAGGCCCACATCGATAGAGCAGTCGGCAAACCGCTGGTAGTGTATAATTTTCACAGTGGAGTAGGGTACAAGTATAAAGACTTTGACATCCACTCTCAGCGTCCCCATGGGGCCGTGCCACCTTAAAGCAGTTGGGGGGAAGCAGAGCGGGCAGCTGGAGTTAGGGAAAGCTTTTTTTGTGCGCCGTTGCCCACGACACATTTCAAATTAACCTCGCTTGCTTCCCAAGCCCTTCCGCTGGGAGCCCTGTCAGAGCCAGTCACTGCTGGACAATGCTCTATTAGGGAATATCTCGCCATTCTTGTGGTCAATCATCCGATGCCTCCTCTGGCCTGATAGAGGTCTGTCTCAAAGCACGGAGATTTGAGAGCTGGATATGTACCTTCGTATTTATATGTATATACGTTGGAAATATCCAATTGAAAGGGATACTTGACAACGAGAGGTCGAACAAATAATGCTAAAGTCCCTGTTCTCCATCACCTCTGCTATTTCAAGCATTTCGCTTTTTTTTATCCCTCGCTCTTCTTTCCTGAAGTCTCTTGGTATTTTCTTTTCTCCATCCTGTTTGTTGTCTTTTTATACCAGGCAGTGTTGAAGAGACTAAAAATATACTTGTTTGCTAGCGAATGGTCCCAATAGAACGGCCTGCTGTGAGACAGGTTGTGTATACTGATCAAATAAAGCCGGAATCATCAGCGCCGGCTCTTTAAACGTTTCGCTTGAGTGAATAATATAATCAACGAATTATCGATTTATAACCTAGAATAAAAAGGTACATAAATTGGCTTAATCTCATTTAAGTTTAATGTAACCCCTTTTATGAAAATTGACTTATCTGAAGTGATTATTTTTAATGGATTGTTATGATCTGACGGCTGAAAGTGTTTTAAGAGTGAAGCCCGGTGGTTCTTACGGAGAGAAAATGTGTCGGAATGGATGTCACACCACCGAGCTGTTGTCTCAAATGAAAAGACCAAAGTACAGAAAGTGGAGGAAGTGACATTCCGGTGACATTTGGTGGCTTACTGGCATTTTACAAGACAGATGAGAGCAAGCTTCACTGCCGTTGAGTCCAAGACTAGATGTTCCATAAAACGGCTCCTCGTATCCTGAGGCACATGACCTCTGAAGGTGTTTCAGGAGAAATTAGGCTTTTTGAGCACCATGTCTTTAATAGGAGACTCCGCCAAAAACATTTATTCTGTCGTGAATTACTCATCCTCAATTTTCATTTTTGGGTGGAGTATTCCTTTTAACATTGTTAACAAGTAATCATAAATGACATGGAAATCATAGAGAAGTAATGAAAGATAAATCTGTTCTCTGATCATTTTGATCTATAATAATTAATAGGTAAAAAACAAGAGTTTGAACCAAAATCTAGCGTTTACAGTATCATTATTATTAAAATGTACTTTAGTTATACATGTTTTTGTTATGTAAGAATTCCAATAATGCGATTCATTCTTGAAGGATGAAATCAAGCCCTACAGTGTTGTGATATACGTCACAATTTAGTCGAAAAACACAAGCATCTTCATTTCATGCCAACTTTATACCCAGGGTAAAATGTTAACACAAAGAAAACTTTACAGTCCAGGATTTTGGTTAAGTTAGAGTTTTTCTTCTGTTAAAGATGACCCAAGCGGCTAAAATCATACACACAAATAGGCATTAAAGCTGTAACACAAGCTGTCACAATCTTCAAAGTCCTCATGGTCCCTTTCCTCTTACGCTTAAAAAAGAGTACAGCAAGTTTCACCTCTCGTCAATGTGACCCGGATCATAAACTGTGTTCTTTATTCCTAAAAGATTGAAATCCAGTGAGGCAAAGAAACATAAACTTTTCATCAAGCCTTGCTTGAGACTGTGTCTCTCCCTCTCCGCCCCACGTTCTTGTTCTTACATCTTTCCTCTTTTCCCATCTCTGCCGTTCTGTTCATCGGGGAGGGCTCCGTTGGAGCGCGGCGGGCCTTGCAATTGTCCTCATAAATTGTGTGTGTGTCAGGGTGAAGAAGGGAACTAAGTGTGCAGTAAATAACAAAGGACTCTATGTACAGCGCCACATTCTGGTCAACGAAATTACCCAGCATGCCTCAGAGGGAAAATGTGCTCCCTTGACGTACCGGTGGTACCCGGTGTTCTTCTCACCAGTGCTGGGACGGGACGGCCCAGTGGCCCTCGGAGTTGATTTAAATGGATGAATGTCTTTATTTCTTAGTGAAAGAAGCTGTTTGTCTCTCAGCTTGTGTAATAACCGATCTCTCAGCAGACATTGGTTACTGCTATCATTCTTCATTCCCTTGCGTCGTGACACACATGGGCTTTTGCTTTACCGCTCGTTCCTTTCTCATTTCATCTTTCTCAGTCTGTGTCTTGTATTGATCACGCATTCATAACTGCCAGCCCTTTTTTGTTACTTTTGACATTCACTCCGGCTGTGTCATCCTCCCCCTCCGTGTTATTATGGCTGAAGAGTGATGTATTATTGTATTAGATTTTTTACCGTCTCTCTCTCACTCTCCTTTGTCCTTCTATCACTCTGGACGTCTCTCTCTTTCTTTCGCATCAATGTTTCATGCCAAATCATTATATTATCTTGTTTTAAAATGTACTTCAAGATGCAGGTTCTTTTCCTACTGCTATAAATCCGAATCGGTTTTAGCCTTGATGCGATATGTCCTCTCGACCAATCATCCTCTTTTCAACAATCCAGGAGGGCAATGCTTACAAGTGTTTATTTGAGTACTTTAAACTTAATTAACAACTTTTGATGGCCTGGATGAGCCAGTCGGACCTACACCTAAGGGTAGTAGAATGACAGACTGGACATTTGCATTTATTTGAGTTATATACATTTATGGTATGAGTCCCTGGTTTCATATGTTGCATGTAGTTGTAGCGTTTCAATAAAAATCAATTAACTTTGAATTTTTAATCGACAATTGTTGTTTTAATTAAATATCATTGTTTAACATGTTCAAAGAGGGCCAACAGGCAATTTTAACAGTATAAATGTAACATTAACAAATCTTTGGGTCTAGGTAAAAAATTTCATTTTCACAAAAACTAATCAAATTAATTCATAGTGTTTTGAGAAAAAGCTCTTCCTTAACAGATATCCTGTTTTTAGGAAATATATGTTTTAAAGTCTTTTCTTTTAAAATTACCATGTCATGTTTTAACATACCTACATATTTGCTTAAATGGCTAGTTTACTCACTGTCATGTCATTCAATGAGAATACTCAAATGATACACAATAATATAACATTAAAATATAACAGTATAACATAAAATTATTTAAGAAACTGAAGTTTTGTGTCCTTGTAATGAAGTGGGTGCCAATGTTATATTGGCAATATTTTCTTTTGTGCTCTGCATAGGAAAGCAAGTTATACTTATATATTTTTTATTATATTTTACTGCATGTAAAACAATATAACTAGTGAAATAATTCCTGTTTATATGATCTTTTTTATATTATTGGTAATGTTATTATTTTGTTACATTTTGTTTTGTAAAGCAGATCTAGCGTAACAAAGTTAAAATTATTTTAATTTTTACCTATGATAAAATTATCCATCTTATTAAAAAAATTAAAAGCTCACTGTATAAACACTTCCAAAGTTTTTAAAAAGTTAAAAAAAAATTTTTTGTGTGTTTAATTGGCTTTTTGTTTGTAGTCTTTCAAAAATTCCTTTAACCAAACCTTTATTTAAAAGAAGAAAAGCCTATTCCTCTTCTTTTCTTACTGTCCCACACTATTGCTTCATTATCCCCTCACACCGGAAGAACTGTGTTCACACACACGTTCTCTACTAACAGACACTTACCTATTACTCCTTATCTATTCTTCATCTCTTTCACTGTTTTTGCCATTTGTTCTCTCTCACCTTCCCTCTCTCACATTCCTTTCTCACACCCCTACTTCTAACACTTTTACTCTCTTCTCTGTTTTCCTCCTCAACCCGGGAACTTTACAATCTCATATCCAGAACCTGTAATCTATTTTCTCAATCATAGCACTTCTCCCTCCGTCCTGGTCCTATCAGTTGTTTTGTTTTGATATTTTCCCAGTGTTCCATTACCTGGGAGATGAGGGCTTTTTTGGGCATGTTACGTAAACGTTATGTCTTCGCTGAAAGATGATTGACATTATGAGCTGATGTGGTTTGAACCGCATGGAATCAGATTCTTTGATACTGTCGAGATGCCATCTCACTCGGGTGCTCGGGTCTCCAGGCCATACAACTTTCCTTCCTGCTTGCTTTGTTGTTGGAAGAAATAAGATGAATTGGTTTAACAGAGAACCATTTTGATTTTTTAAACATGAAACTTCCATAAAACAACTTTTGGCAACAAAAGAAAATGTTGCTGTAACTGGAGTTTTATCTATGTCAATGCAGGCCGAACAAACAATGGGAAACATTATAATCATCATCACACCAATTTCTCTTTTGTGTATAGTTTCATTATCTCCACACACTTTTCATCTCATGAAACATCTGAGAATATCCATGCAGTCCAACAGATGTTGGATTGGGTCAATAATATATGTAATAGTTTTATTGTGTAACCTTTTTGAGTTTATTGATTTCTTTTCCCGTTTCTTGCTTGCAGGATGAGGGTTCACTTTGGAGTGTATTGACTGTGGTAGTGTTATGATACGATGAAACTTGCCCTCAGGCTCCACTCAGACGCGAGCCGGGCCGCAGTTATTGACCCCACTGACCTTCCCACAGCTCTGTTTCGCATGTGCTGTCTCATGCATGCATATATTTTCTATCTCTTCATCCTATGAAAAATGTAAAGTAGTTAAAGTTTTGACATATGGTCCATCATCCCAGAGTCTTTGGACTGCATTAGATTGTGCTTTTTGATTTAGGTTTTTGCAGATTTTCTTGTTGAAGTGTCAGGAAACACTCAATGCTGCATAATTCCAACTCAGCTCGGAGGTATCTTTAAGGTACAAACAGCAAAAAAATTGTAACACCATCTGCAATCCATTTTTAAGTCTGCAAAACAGATTTGAGAGCTTGGAAAAACAATAATTCTAGTGTTGTACTACTAGCAATTGCTGTTGTTCTGGATTAAAGTAAACTGCCTTTTTTATGGGGTTTGTACAGTCCCAATTTCTCCTGCACAATGAGTGAATAAAATTTAAAATTGTGTCATATTTGAAAACTTGCATTGCTTTCTTTCTTCCGTAAAACACGAAAGAAGATAAAATGAAGAATTTGTGGAACAAGCATCCATTCACGTGCATTGGTTTTGTATCCGTACAATGGAAGTCAAGTGGGGCCTGGCGCTGTTCGGTTTCCAACAGTCTTCAAAATATCTTCTTTGCATTCTGGGGGCGATAGAAAGTCAATCAGGTTTGACGGTATTTTCCCTTTCGTTTTTCTGACCCCGTGGAACCCAGGTGGCTTCTTATCAGTCTCTTTATGTGTTCATTCATTCATCTTTTACTATCGTTTCATCTACAGTTACACGAGGAGTGGTCCTGCGGGCCTCAGCACCATCAGCGCTAAAACCTGCCGCAGTTTCCCTTCGTCTGATCTTGCACTCTCTCAGTCTTCCTCACATGGTCTGCGTGAATCAGTGGTCTAGAGGTGACCCCCCAGCCCCATTACCCCAACCCACCGTCAGCAGCCAGAACACATTTCCCAAATGAAAAGCTTCTCCCCCTCAGTCTCCAAGCTCCATCACACTCCTTCCTCTATCAGATTGCCGGCTCTCTTCTTTTATAAGGCTCTTAATGGTTTATAAATTGCACGTAATGATTCCTCCTCACCCCTCTGTGCTCGGAGGTTTTTTATGGCCTTACTGGTTTTGCGAGGTAGAGGTTTTGTAAATGAGCAGGGACGTGAAGGGCCGTGCTGCGTCGAGGCAGGAGGTTAAACTGGATGAGCTGCGTCTCATGCTGTCGTTCCACACCAGCTGGAGTTCGTCGGAGGTGCTGAGGGAAGTGTGGAAGAAAGTGTCTGCACCCACGTTTCTGTACTTTCAGAGTGCATATTGTATTAATCTACGGTTTGTACAGTCGGTATGCATTGTGTAGGGATTTACAGTCACACTGTATGCATCGTGTTAGCATCTCGTGGAGTTTTTCACCTTCGTGATATTTGACTTCATACAACTGTGAAATAAGTTTACTTGGGGTGTTCTACAAAAGGTTTTGTGATAGCATTCACTCCAGAAAAGAGTGTTCCAGCTCACAGTGTCTGAGATTTTTTACAGTATTTCTCAGCTTTGTGAATGTGATTTTTTCAGTTACTGTGGAATTATGGGACAACAAAGCGTCAACTGTTTGCACACATCCCAATTGTGGCATCTGGGTTTTGTTTGCCTACTGTTTTATGAATACTGAGTCTTTTGATGTACTGTCCTCTATATTGTGTGGAAGGGCAGCATATTCATGCTTTAGGTTTGTGAGTATGGTCTGCTATAAAAATTGAATGTGTGCATCATGTTTGCATGGCAATTTTACCATAAATTACAATGCAAAATTACAATCAGTTGGATGTTTGGCAGGTACGTCTACCGTAGATTTAAATCGGTAGTAGAATCGGGATAGAGAACAAGGTTATGTACTTTAAATAACTTAAACTAGAAAACTAAAGTATTATGCATTCAAAACTAACAAAACTAAACGAAAATAACCATAACATTTTTTCCGTTTCATGGTTTACTTTTAAACATAAAAAACGTTTATTTTCCATATTATATTGTGAAAATGCCTTCTACTTGCAATGCTTTAAAAATAATTAACATTTGTAAAAGCATCTATACCCTGATAAATACCCAACTGCTAAATATGGCTCAGTTGTATGACTACATATACATAATAAAAAAAAAATGATATACACTGTTAATTTAATATTTAAATCATATTTATATTTATTGATATTGGGACAAGGTTAAAATCATATTATAAGAGGAAAATATGAATTCATCAAATGGTTTACAATTCTTTTTTAATTATAAAACTGAATGAATATTTACAAAAGTGTTAAAGGGATAGTGTAAAAATTTTTTGATTGGACATTTTTGATTGCGGAAATGGTACTAGTAACCAAACAATTAGTAGAAATCATAGATAAATTGACAGGTAACCACACCACACGGCTCATCTTCTATCATAAATTGCAGCAGAGTCAATAGCTAATGTGTCTCTGTATCCGGAACCAAAAAACAAGAGATTCAAAGCCTTGATGTTTCCCTTCAGCAACATGAGGCTGTTTTTTGAGAGATGAACAGAGGAAAAGATTGTGCTCAGTGCACATTAAGAACACATCTGGGAGCGGGAGGCTTAATAAAAAGACATTCTCCCTGCCTGGTATTCTTCTGAGCCTCCATTTATTTCCACTCGTTTTTTTCGACTCCCTCGCTTTCTTTCACTCCGTCTCGATACATCTACCTGCCTTCATCCATCCTCCCCATAGGTGGGTAATTACAGAGAGGCGAACGGGAGGATTTTAATTTTCAACCGGTTCATTGCAGGGCTGAGAATAAGTATGGTGCTGCTATTCTGACACCATATCATTTCCTGTCATTACTGTCCACTGGCTTGGAGGGGAGGCGATGCTTCTTGAAACTTTGGTTTGGGGAGTTACATAAATACACTTTAGAGTTTTACAGTAGGGCATCATGACACCAATGTTAAATGTTTGCCTGTATAGCATTTACAATTCAGACTAGGCGGTTATGTTTTCAGATTCCCTCTTTTTCATTTTAATATCGTTACATTGTTATTATGAAAAAAAATCTGTATAGCAAATCAGCCTTCTCAAGACAAGTCAATATGGAAATAAAACAGTCATTTTTGAGTTCCACTGGAGTTTCACAATGCATATGCTCTCGATTGATCACAGGCCAAGGCAGAGACGGAAGATCCGCTGGAACCTTTAAAAGCGATCTGAGGTCCAGAGTGCCACCTAAAAATAAATGTTTTTCACTGCGATGGCGTAGAAGAACTTGTTTTGGTTCCACAAAACCATTCAGTTAATGGTTCTTTAAAGAATATCTTTCTTACCTTTTTATGACTTTTTTGATCAGCCACAAAGAAAACAAAGATTTTATGTAAACCAGAAAGGAATTTAGAGTGATAGTTCATCCAAAAATGAAAATGATGTCCATATTTACTCAACCTGTTGACATTTCTACAATTCTACTGTATAGATATGCAGTGGAATGTGTTCCAGGTCCCAACATTCTTTAAAATATCTTTTAATTTCTGTAGAAAGAAGCAATACAGATTTGAAATGACAATTGGATGAGTACATAATAATGATTGTGGGTGAGCTTTTACATTAAGTGGATGCACAATACTTTTGAATATTACAAGATGTATGACAAGGCCTACAAACCATGATCCGGCATTCAAAAACAACGGTTGGGATTTACTTAAGAAGAGCAGTGAAAATCTGGTACTGACAAGGTGTACACAAAATGTATTTTTGTGACTGACCTGGCTGCATATGGATATGTACTGTTAACCTTCAGGAGTTCCTTTTTCATTAACCCATAACCTTATGGGAAGAGAATATTAAAATGATTCATAGAAAGCGATTGACTTAATAATGTTTTGTGTGCTTTGTCATTACACAGAAATTCCTTCTCCCATCAGTGCTCCATCGAAGGCACTCTCGTTAAATCCGGGTCAGGGAGTGTTAAAATGTAGTAGAAGTTTTAATATGCTTTCATAGGTTTCAAATGACCTGCCCATCAATTTCTATTAATTCACTTTAAATACGATGTGTGCAATGCATGTCTAGATAACCCACATCTTCAAAACCGAAAAGAACACTTTGTTTTTATTTCATTTTCTATTTTAACTACGCTCTTTAGTAACATCCCATTAGATTCAATTATATTCACACTGGCCTTTGCTTCAAGCGGTGTCTAGTATCTAAAGAAACTTCTGATATCCGTTTAAGATTTGATGTTGGCATCAAAAGGATGTGACACAAAATGTTGGTCTCAATTTAACACAGTGGGGAGGTTATGTTTTATGGCTCTGGTCTTTTCGTGAGCTCTGATAATGAGAAGATACAGCCTCATAAAAGCTACCTGCAGGGCCGCTGGGAACTGTCCGGTATGTGTGTGTATGTCAGAGTGTTTTGATGCGGACATATCAGGCTTTATCATGTACCTGTAGTGTTTCTATATTCCCTCTTTTTCAAAGTGGAATAGATTATGTTTACAGTAAAGAAAATTGTTTTTGAATTTCCTGTGTAATTCAGAGGAAACTGCCTCTTCTATCCTGACCTTGCTGCAAAGTCGCAATGCAGGCCAATCCCCGCACAATCTTACCTGTCAGAAATATACCTAACATCAGTATCACATTGATGCGTGTACGATATACAATATGCAGTGTGCAACATTCAAGACGTGCAATTAAAAGTTATCAGGTCCCACAATGCTAAAAAACACACAAGAGAGGAAAGCTTGCTTTACAATATTTCCATACTGTTTTTAAACGAAATATCAACGACATTCTTTAAAGGATAGTTAAAACAAAATTAAAATTGTGTTATTATTCACTCACCCGTTAGTTGTTTAAAACCTGTACGACTTTCTTCAACAGAACACAAAAGAAGATAGTTTGAATAAACTTCAATGAAAAGCTGTGGCAGTCATTTACTGTGGCAGTCAAAACCAATGCAAATGACTGCCAGTGTTCTTCAAAATATCTTCTTTTGGGGGGAACAGCCATACAGATTATAAATGACACTGTATATACTTCTTATTTTCAGTTTTCAGTGTAACCGTCATATGTGATTTTCTATATTATAGAAATAAGTGGTTTGAAGAATTTTTATTTGTATATTATATTCTATTTATCTTATTATTTACATTTTTTGTATTAAATAGTATTTTTACATATTTAGTGGCTTTTTAGTTTGTCCTTGTGTTATAATATACACAGAAAAATGCAATTTTATGTATGTCAAATACAAAGAAAATAACATAAATAAAAAATAAACTGACATAAGTATACCCATGCCTTTACATTTCAAACAAATTTACCTTTATGATAAAGTTTGTTAATTAAACATTGTATATAATCATTTGATAATATATATATACATAACACCCTAAATATACTAACTGAAACTCTAGTAGCGATCTATTCTGAAAGAAATAAAATTCGGTTTGGTGGACTGTTTGGTTTGTTATTGCAGGATTGATCCCCGAGGTCTTGCATCAACATGGCACAAGACCATTTAAAAGAGAGACGGTTGAAGACATTCCAGTGGACAGTGTGGTTTCTGAGGGGCAGGCGGTGGGAAAAGGTTAGTGAAAACAAAGGAAAGGACACACACACACACACACACACACACACACACACACACACACACACACACACACACACACACACACACACACACACACACACACACACACACACACACACACACACACACGGTGAAAAGTGCTGATACATGGTCCCTGTCTGGGCAGAAGGAGAAGGTGCATTGATTGTGCACAAGCCACAAATGAGAAATCCATTGGGGTTAGCTGCTCCTGGCTCACATGAGAGAAGGGAGCGCTGGAGGTCAGCTGGGTGTTCATGTCCTGCCAGGGTAAGACAGAGCTGGCAGGAGATACACTGTATCCATTATACAGAGCATGACCGGGAGAGGTCAACAATTTGTTACAACCAAGAGGTCACTCAGGAGCGCTTTCGGAAATCTGGAAAATATGCCATGTGCCAGGAACATGTGAAGAGCTCTTTTTCAAAACGCTATAAATCCATTTTAATCGTTTTCATGAAAGTTAATTTTTTTATGAAACTGGCATGTTAATATTCAATTTAGCATGTTTAAATGGTCTTAAACCTCAGTCTGACCACTTCAGAAGATTGTTGTTAAATAAAACAACAGTATTGTTGATTGTAAATTCAAAGTTTATTTTTACACAAAACAAAAATGAATTAAAAAAGTATGTAATATTTTTTAATAATAATAATAATAAAAACGAGTGAAAGCAATACAAGAGAGCATGCAACAATTGACTTTAGGGACTAAAATGCAAACGCTCAGCCTGGAAGAAAATATATTTATAACATTTTTGGCTCATCATGTGTTGTAGGACAAGAAGGCCTTTTGCCTCTGTTTACAGTATTCTGCTCTGAATCCCCAGTAAAATAAATTCATTTAAAATACATTTATTTCGTAGTAAGTATATTTTAAAAGTATTAAATGGCGTTAATGATATAAAACATTGTAATTTTGGTTAAATATTACGGTAACAGTTGTCATAATGCAAAATGGTAATAGGTCGACCTGGTTTCTTGGGCAGCAAAAAATCACATTTTGACCCCATAATAAAAAAATAGGTCATCCTTTTACATACTATTTGAAGAAATATTTTATTTAATTAGTGTTTATATCTTTAATAGTATTTTATAATAAGATATTTTGAAGAATCTTTGTAACCGAACACCTTACCTTACATTATCATTCTGTCCTCATGTACTTTAAAACTAGTATGGGTTTCTTTCTTCGGCAGAAAACAAAAGAAAACATTTTTGTAATCAGACAACAGCTCTACCATTTGACATATATTTAAATGGAGATATCTTTTTCAAAATATCTTTTTCTGCATTCTCGAGAATAAAGAAATCCATATGTGTTTAAAACGAACATAGGGTGAGTAAAAGGGGCACAAAGATTTTTTTTATTTTAACTTTATCTTTAATTTTCACTAATTCCTTACTGAGAACTCAATTATGTCTCCTGAGCTAAAAAGCATCAGCTGTCTCTTCTGGGAGGCCGTGGGAAATGTTTCATTCATTAGCAGTAGACAGACACAAACACATCTATAAACACATGTCCCACATACAGTGAAGTGAGCAAATTCAATCCCATTATACGCAAGGGACCCTGTATATTACATGGGACTCCTTTTAGAAGTGATCTCACATGCTGTGTACACTCAATCCGCCTCCATTTAGTTGCTTGATGCGCATCCTGGTTAATCTCCACTCTACGGCTCTCTCCTTCCTGAAGCTGTAGATCTCCGAGCTCATACTTCATCCACCCACAAAAAGTAATTTAGAATCCATTCATGCCCCTCTGCCACCACTCAGACCTAAAATAAAACGCAGCCGCCAATGTCTGCTTGCTTTTCATCAAATCATTTACCGTTCCCCTGATGCTAGTGAACGGGGAGCGTCTTTTTTCTCATTACCTCCCACCTCTGTTCGATTCTTTTCAAACACACCACCGGAGTCAAAGGTAATCTCAGCTAAAATATGCTAATCCTCGTGGACCGAAATGCGCAGTGGAAATGCGGAGAAGATTCATTATCATTGCCCCAAGGGTGTGCCGGTGGGACGGCGATGATGTGTGTGGTACGGGTGGCCTCCAATGCCTTGATCTTACGTCTTAAGTTGGTCACCATCATCTCATTTGGGACATGGTGACTACACATTGGGACTGGACAGATAAGCCTTAGATGCAGAAGGTGACAGGTGAGGTAGAGCCGAGGGTTGGGGTCGGGGCAGGGTTGGTGGATGTCGATTGGATTAAAAATGACAGCATTGGTTTGGTTGAGTTGTCAGAATAAGACAGTCACATATTGAGTCCGGTGAGGCGTATCATGCTCGCCATCATGGCCTGTCGTGTCTATTGGTGTGTGGACGTGTGTTTTCTAGGTGTTTCAAAAACGCCTGTTTATGTAGTGTATATGTAGATTTATTAATGTATATTATTTGGCACCGATGGATTGGAAGATGAATCAAAAGGACTTTAAAAGTCACTCTCGTAATGAAAAGCAATATAAAGTGAAATGCAATAAATGGGACGGAGCTGAAAGCTACATAAGGTTGCAGTGAAGAGTAACATCCTGCACGTGGTAAATGACAGTGCAGTGTAGTTAAATGGCTATAGGTGCACATACTGTAGAAGCAAGAGAGTTCCACCTCAATGCATACTCTATTGGTCGATAGTCTAGGGTCTCTTACCCAACATAAAAAGTTTTTCATGAACCTTATGTTCTTAGTGTTTAAACGAGTTATGTAAAGAAGAATGTAAGGATTTTATAAAATTTGAATTCATGTAGTTAATACAAAACTTGAATTTGCCAAGTAATAAAGAAAATGCTGAAGCATAGCGTATATTCCTATTCATAAATAAATCTACATATATTTTATAATTAATAGTATAAGCTGAAATTTTTGTTATTTCAAGCTAGTAAGGCTTTCTTTCTTTCAACACAAAAGAAGATATTTTGAGAAAAGTTTGTAACCAAAAATCAGAGTCATTTTTGATGCTAGGTTTGTTCTAAAATCTACTGAATTATGAAGTACACTCAGGTATTTTGGTCTATTTTTGACAATTATTAATGTAGGTTTATTGTTTTAATTAAACTGTATTTAAAGTACTTATCATATTTTAATAATTTTGTTCTTCTGGATATTTTATTTGTGTGATTGGCAGTTGCTTTCTACCAAAAATGTCTTGTTGGTTGTGTAGGTAAATTCACCATGTGACACCACTGCCGTCCTTCTTGTTTTTTAAAACCATTTTCTGTCTGAGCTTCACAAGTGTCACCATTATTGCGAAAAATCCTTACCCGGCAAGTGAACACAGGTTCATAAGAAATTAAGGGAATGAAAGAGATGAAGAAAGAGCAAACGAAATAGCTTGCCAATAAAGGTTGCCTCTTCACGGAAGCAGACAGCAGCTTGTAGCCCATTAAACACTAATCCTATGTTTTACTGCCTCAGTTAAGCTTCTCTATTTATCACAGGTCATAATCATACTGTGATGTGGCATAATGGAGAATCATCAGTGTAGAAAACTGCTGCAGTGACATCATCTCAGAAAAAAGGTTTAAAGGTGTACATTTCTGTCGCTGGGATGGAACCATAAGCTTCTTTTTTTGTACCTCTACAGGTATGGAAAACATAATATAATTTCCCATTTAGGTAAAACTGCTTTTGGACCCCAGTAGCCACAATATGAAAACTTCACTTTAGTAAGAGATGTTCTGTGGAATCTAGCTCAGTAAAAAGTTCTGTGGTACTTTTAACTAAAGTTCTCATTTTTCCTTCAATGGAAGTCAATGTAGTCCAAAAACTGTTTGGTTACAAGCATTCATCCAAATATCTTTTCCCCTGTATTCAACCAAACAAATAGGTTTGAAACAACTAGAGAGTGTGTTTATTATGTGAAGTAACCCTTTAAACTAACTATCCCTTTAATAATCACTTTAACAGTATTTACTGAAATATGTATTATTACTATTATTATAATTAGATTATTACACATTTTTGTATGTAATATAAAATATTGCTGTCTTATGTAGCATAATGTGACCATAGCTGACATTCTGGGATGTGGTAGTTTCACCATTCATAATGTACAGAAAGATATGCAGCATATTAAGTGATCTTTTCTGAAGTTACGCTATAAATCCATTGTAATAGATTTCATTTTTTTTTACCTAGACACAAATATTTTGTTAATGGTAAATTAATTCTGTTAAAATGGTCTGTTGGCTCAGTCTGAACATGTTAAACAATGATTGTTAAATGAAAAAACAATATTGTTCATTATATGTTTGATGCGGACATTTGACATTTATTTTATTAAAACGCTTCAAATCTTTCGAAAAAAAAAAACTTGGTTTATGTAAAACAAGAGAAAACGAAGTAAGAGAACATGCAGCATATGATATCAGGAACTCAAACTTTAAATTAATATAAATCATATAAATGCTAATGTCTGGTTGGCATTTTCTACCCCCAGGTATAGGTCTCACTGGCTCGTTCAGGCCATCAAACGTGTTATTAAAGTTTAAAGCACTCATTTTGAAGACTAAGCACAAACAGACGCTTTAAAGCATCACAAATGTTGGATTGCATCAAACAAATTCTGATTGGTTTTAGAGGACATATGGCATTTAGGCTAAAAAGGCGTTCACATTTATAGTAGTTTGGAAATAAACCTGATCTTGTAAAAGATTTTAAACAAGAAAATATAGCGATTTGGCATGAAATACTGATGGAGCAGAGAACAGGTTCAGTAAACAGCAAAATGGCATGACAAAGTCATTTTTTAAATGATGCTTTTAAAGCATTTTATTAAAGATCTCTTCATATCCAAATCTCCGCGTTATGGTAAATAAGTAAAGAAATGCTTTTTTGCCCAGGTTAATAATTCAGTACAGTGTTTTTATCGTATTTAGTTGCAGTACAGTGGACTTGTGAGATACAGCCAGACATTTCTATTTATCTGTGGTTTAATTAGCATTAATGACAGTGGTGCTCAGTAGACCGTCTCCTTCACCATAGTGAGTTTCATTTGAATAACATAGTGGTGGAAATGCCTAAAGTCTAGACAAACTGCAAAAGACAACAGCAACGTTAGTTACTAATGTAGTTAGAAGGGATGCATTCACATTCACTTCATCTCACATGAAGATATAGTGATTTGAATTTACCTACCTAGGAGTTGTTCCAAATCTGTATTCATTTCTTTCTTCAGATGATCACAGAGAAAATGTTAAGGGCCTCATAGTAGAAAAAAATACTTGATCATTGACTTTGTTCTGTTGAACACATCGTGAGAATTTAGAACAGCAAAAAGTTCTGGGGATCCATTTTTTCCAGTCAATAGGATCCAAAAACTGTTTGGTTACAAGCATTCATCCAAATATCTTTCTCTGTCTACAACCAACCCAAGAAATGTATAGAAATTTAAAACAACTACAGACTTTCAGTTCGATTTTACTGTTTCGCACAGAGATGGTGTTTTCTCTGTGATTCTTATCAACAGTTGATGTGTGTTTTTGCAGGTTTTGTGTTCTTACATACACATACACATACATTAAAATAATATCATAAATACATCTGTCTTGGATCCATGTTTTCATCTAGTTAACACTCTGATACAGCGCTGCTCAAATTACATCAAACATCACAATCATGTTCATTTTGAGCTATATAAAAAAGGCAGGGTTTATGATTATTAAAAAATGCTTTCGAAAGCTGAGTCGGGTACGATTCTATATAATCGTGCGGCCAATCAGCAGTACGGCCCTGTCTTTATTTGGAGAAGAACATTCACAGAGAGACGATGACGTATGTGAGGGGCGGAGCGATCGAACAAGGGTTGGAACCTTTTGGTGTCAGGGTATGCTTGTTTCGGTGATTTCAAATGTCAACTCCAACCCCGAAATCATAGATCCTGCCTTTAAGATCACAAGTACACGATTACTCATCTGTAAAAATGTAAATAATAAATAAGTAGTCTTTTTAACTCATATTCCAATAAACCAACACAAAAAGAAATGAGAGGTCTTTTTATTAAACACAATGTGGCACATATTTGTCTTACCTCAATAATTGTGATTATATCCTAATCGTGTTTAAACTTGTGAATGACTGCGAGCCGAGATCTGCAGGAGAGATGGAGGGACTCTAAGAGAGACAAAGAAGGAGCAACGTGTCCTCTACTGTTTTAGCCCCAAGGCGCATGGTCACCTACGAGACTGTCCACTGAATTATCCACAACTCCTGGCCGCTCATGGGAGTGTCGGACAAGAAGAGAGGACAGGAAAAGTTAATGAGGGGAAGAGATGGAGCAGGTCCCCGGAGCCCCCGGTAGGGTTTGGTGTGACAGGCTTGGGGAGTTTGACCGCTCTGATTGGATAATTAGTAACATGGATCTGGGCCACTGAGTGAGAATTGATTGATCAGGGGGCGGGCGGATGTTTCTTTGCGGTGTCCCTAGATGCCTGAACACAGAGCTATACACACTACTGTCACGTTCATTAGAACACCTCTGTGCACACTTTTTGCAGTATGTTTGCTTAAACGGCTGTAATTACTTCCTTGAGACCTTAAATGAAATAATTATTATGAAAGAGTAATTATAAATTACTGCATGTTTGCCAGCATGTTGCCCATAGGCCAGTGAGGGCAAGAGAGAACAGATTTACTAAAATGACAGATCGTGTTTGCTTTTTCTCTAAAAACGGGTTTTAAAGCCGCCGTGTCACTTCTGTTCAACTTGAAAATGAATCCGCTCTTTGAAAGGTCAGTTTGGGAAACCACAAAGTTTCTACACTGTAAAAATAATTCACGTGGCTTAGAAAGTAGCACAAAAATAACAGTTTAATTAAAGAAATCATTTAAAAACATTAAATTGATTTTGTCAGTGGAAAATTTGTAATAAATTATTAATAATCCAACAGTTACTTTCTCTAAAATGTAGTGTTTTTAAGTTTGTGTGTTGAAAAACGCAACTATTTATACAACAAATATATATTTGTAATATACACTTAATATTTTGGGTGACTTTTAATAGACATATTTCAGTTAATTAGATTTACGTATTCTTTACTTACAAAAACAAAAACAGTATATTTAATTCATTTCAAAGCTTTTTTGTGTGTATTTAAATTGTTTCATGAAAAATCACAGTAAAAAAATTGCGTATGTCCTGTACTTTTTAAAACTTGACTCTGTTTTTAAATGAAACAATTTAAACTCAAATAGTTTCTTCATTTAAAAGTATTTATTTTGTTAAAATGTTGGGTATGTGTAAGAAAAAAAATTAATAAATCTCATCAACTTTAAAATTCTATTTCAACTTACCAAAAATATTGGTATATATTACAAATTTATATTTCTTATTTAAACTTTTTTCCATCAAATCAACATGAACATATATGTAAATTTTAGGGAAGTTTTTTAGTTAATTACTAAGCCACATTAGACATTTTTACAGTGTGCTTTACAGTGAAAACAGCAATAGAATAAACATGTCATGTTTTCATTAAGTTCAGCGTTAGCATTGCTTAAGCATTTCACATGACAAACCATGCAAAAATTCGTATCCCTTGGATTTTAAAATACATTTAAGGCCTTTTTAAAAAAACTACCCATCTCCTCATATCAGTCATCTCTAATCCATCTACAGGGAGACCAGCACAAATCCACCGGCACCCTGTGGCTTCTGAGAATCTGGCTTAGGAAACGGTGCAAGGAAGAAATATCTCTTTCAGCGTCTGCTTGACAGGCCCAGCTGAGAACATTATTAGAATGCCAAGATTATGGGCAAAGAAAGTAGGGAGTGTTTAGCTCCTTGGTGACTGTTGTTCATGTGGCAGGAGCTGTAGAGCGACAATTGAGGTTTGCCCATCCCAAGGGCAATGCGTTTGGTTCGGGATGGTGGGGAATTACGGCGGTCCAGTCTCAGTGGGGCTTCAGGTTGGCAGGATATTAATTAAGTAATTATCGTGCCATGAGGCACAGTCATGAAATATGCATAAGGTCTTGATTGGGACAGTTGTGATTGTGTAATCTAATTTCAGCAATATGTTTGACGCCTTCCAATGTTTTCTTGTATTCAATTAAATATCTGAAAATGTAACAACTTGAATTATTAAAGTTATCTATCAATTTAGGATTTCATTATATACTTTATGCTTGCATGTATACAAGTTTTTTAATTTTATTAAGTCTTCTTTATTCAATTCACATAATCATGATTTTATTAGATTATCTGGAAATAATTCACTTTGGATCAGTTTGCTGCATTAGTAAAAGGGGGTTCAATTGAATGTCATAAATATTATTGACATGTTGAATGGTTCACCCAAAAATACTGTCCTGAATCACTCACAGTATACATTTCTTTGTCTGGTTTAACAAACCGAAATATATTTGGATGAATGATTATTATAAAAAAGTTATTGACTACCATGTACTCAAATGTACACCAGAACATTTTGGGTCCCTTTTTGTGTACAAATTTTTTTTTCCAACTGTGGAAGTCTTTGGGATCCAAGAGTTCTTTGTTTATAAATTGTTCCAGATATCTTTGGCAGTGTTCATCAGAACAAAGGGATCTAATGACAGATCAAAATTTTATTTTTGCTTGTTCTATTCCTTTAAGACATGTAATTACATAATACACCGGGCATCATTTGAGTATCACTTTAGCATGCCAACCTGGATTTTAAAACAGATTTAATTGAGACAATTCTGCAAATGATCAGATTGTGGCGAAACACTTATATAAGATATTTGGATTCTATTGTCTAGTCATCAGTGAAAGGGCAGGTTAAGGAGTTATCATGTTTTATCTGAAACAGGGCTCTAACAGAACAAAAGCAAATCAACATAGTTACAAACACAGCTAAATATATCTGTTGATTTTGGCTTGCTATTAGCTTTGATTCCCTAACCTGCTTCCATATCTATCTTTTATTTTTCTCTCTGAGTTTCTTCCCTGTTTTATTGGAAAAAGAAAGTCTAAGTGGAGCAATACAATTCTGTTCTTTGTGTATGATTAAAAAAAGAATCCCCGAGTTAATAATGAGCGACACCTCAAAGGTCGGAAGATACAGCATGCATATGTTTTAAAGAGTAACTTATACCACCTGTTTGTATGATCTTTATTCGAGTTGTTAAGTTCACACTGTGATGGTATAGCTATTTGCTTTTCACTTCACCAAAACTAAAAAAAATCAATATTTTAAGTACATTTACTCAAATCTTTTTGACTGACTTTCTTCTGCACAACACAAAAGATGATGTTTTGAGGAAGGCTGGAACAATAAACAAAAACTTACTTGCATTGTATAGACATTCAACCACGATGACATTTCTCAAACTATCTACATACTTCACAGAAAAAAAGTCATTAATGGGCTTAATTGACTTTGCCTGAATAAATTAGGATTATTTTCTTTTTTTCCAATGAAATATCATTTTATTTTGGTTGATTTATATATATATATATATATATATATATATATATATATATATATATAAATTGTATATATTTTATACTATATATATATATATATATATATATATATATATATATATATATATATATAAATTGTATATATTGTATACTATATATATATATATATATATATATATATATATATATATATATATATAAATTGTATATATTGTATACTATATATATATATATATATATATATATATATATATATATATATATATATATATATATATATATATATATATATATTGTATTGCAGCAATGCAGTTTTACACATGATTCATTGTCAGTGTGTTCATTGATTCAGGTGCTTGATTTTTTCCACTTCTTTCTTATTGATTTTAAACATCTGTGTATTGGGCATTCAGTACAATGCTGAATAGATTTCATGGCGCCGGAAGATCTCTGTATGCCTGCCCACTGGTGTCTGAATCATTTGTCTTGTCCAGGTTCTTGCTCGACCAGCCTCACAATCTGATTCTGAAGGCTGACTCAACCAACAATTCTTCTCTGTCTGTTTTGTGTCCATTTTATCATCAATTTTTTATGTTAGACTATCTGTGCTTATTTTGCAAAATATACTGTATAACATTTTACACCAATTACTGAAACATTTCATCATTCGTCCATTAACAGCCATTCAAAGTGCATCTGAAATTGGAGCATGTGAAGGAATGGAGCACCACGGTCTTGCAGGAGCTTTAAAGAGCTCGTGTTTTGATATATCTGTGTACGATGCACATCCTCAACTTAAAGAGCTCCCCGGCTACCCTGGAGAAGAGACTTTAAACAGAGACATAAGAAGTGAGGAAGGATAAAGAAGAGCGTTTCTCATGTCCCGAGGGCAGGCACGCACTCTCTACTTCTATGTTGGGTTGAGAGCAGTTCTTTGTCTTGTGCTTTCCCGGACCCCTGCTGTCTGAGAAGAGCCCACTGCAGGGGCCAGAAAATTCCGACTGTGATTTTTCTACTCTAGGTTAACGTATAAAAACATCCTCAAGAACGTAAGTTATGATAATCGAAACAAATTTGACTTGAAATAACTTAAAAATGTTGTTAGTATAGATGGTTTAATCGAGCGCATATGTTTGGCCTGAATTTGACTGAACTATTTTATTGAATACAAATTTTATAAAATAAGCAGTTTTTTAATTTTATTGTAATATAATCCATTTGTTCAATTACTGGTTACCAGTTATAATGGCTAGACATATTTGAGCTTGTTAGCTAATGTAATGTACTTGTTATGTTTATCAGAATAATCTACAGGGACTCTTTGCGGATGTGTACCAGAAATTAAGTTTGGGCGACCAAAGCGTGAATGCGTGGTAGCAACGTTTCCTTTAGTTGTTATTTCGAATCCATCTACAACTGATTGTGTTCAACTAGAAGTATACATACAGTATAGGAAAAAACATCACTAAAGCAGATTTTGCTGTTATAGACAATAATGTCCCTTGAGGGTATAATGTTCAGACGAACGGTGAAACTGCAACCTTTTCAGGCACTCGATTCATTGAAATCGTATTCCGTATTTTTATTGCAAAAAACGAAAACAAAACCCCTTTTTTGCACTCTGCTTTGTGCTTTGTGTAGCTATTGACCGAAATTTGGTGTGATAGAATTACATGTTTGTCATTGAATTGATTCCGTCTGCTTGCATTATTTGGAAAAAAGTCTCTGCGAATTAAATCTGCGAATGTAAAAACACATTTTTTTTCCAAAAGTCTTAAGGGTCTCTTAAGATGCTCAAACTCTGAAACTGAAATGTAAATAGTTAATTAAAAAGTGTGATCATTTAAACGCTTCTCATTTGAAACCTGTATTTTTTTCTTATTTCTGCATAGCTTCAAAAATATATTTGAAAGAAAGTTATAAACTGGCACCTCTTCACTAGCGTTCATACAATAGCAGTGAATGCATGGAATTAGTGTGCCAAAAGAAAGTGCTGTGCACTACAACCAGTCCCTGATTCGATTCCTGGCCCAAAGGTCCGATGCCAGCCGCTCTGCCATCTCTCTGTCCAAGTTGTTTCCTTTCTCCTCTTCATTGTCCTATCCAACAAAAAGGCAAAAAGCCCCTAAAAAATTCCTTTAAAAAAAAAAGAATGATTGAGGCATCATAGTGTTTTAACCTTAAAAATAGTATTTAATTTAGTTTTCACCTGCTTGATGTGAGAAACACACCTTATTGAATTAGGCCACGTAAACTTTTGGTGCCTGTGTCAGATAGGTGTGAGAGACAGAGAGGCATGTGACAGAGTTATATTTAGCCGGGCTACTGTGTTCATTGTGTGAGGACCGTGGATGATGAAATCAGGTGTCCAGGTGTCTTTCTGCGTTTAAATTAGCACCTCTTTGAGCTGCCCTGCTCTCGTTTAGACTCGGGGAGATATGTGCTCTCCTCACACCTCACTAAGAAAAGCTACAACACCGCGGGCTAAAATCTCTTTATTCTGTCTTCATCTCTCTCTCTCTTTTGGTTTGCGTGTGTTAGTCTGTCATTCCCTCTCTGTCTTTTACCCTTCTGTTCCTCTCATTCTTTAATGCCCCCATGCACTGGTTTACAGGACTAATGCCATTTCAAAGACAAACTCGGATGTGTGTACCATACTCGTCTGTTCTTTGTTTTCTCTCCAATCACTGAGACAAAATGTCAGTTAATACCACCGAACCGTGTCTGTAATAACAGTAAATGAGAGCGAGTACAGGAAAGTATTGATTAAGTCCTTTCAACTGACCGGCGCTGAAACGTTATTGCTTCTTCCTGCTAGTTCAATACGTAACTTAATGACTGCAGCTCGGCTTGCACCTTCCCAAATGTTATCACTGGATGTTTGACCAGAGAGTGCAGTAAGGATAAGACCCATAACCCGTTTGAGATGAAAGTCTCGTCAGGAGGTTGACGGATGGCATCACAGGATCAGCAGGAAGGAGGACTCAAACCTGCATTTCATGGGTTGTATTGCAGCCGCTGGTGTGACTCATGGGCAAGATTTTTAGCCAGGAGCAAATGCAAGGACCAATCCAAAGAAAGCAGTTTGTTGAGAGCAGGTGTTGCGTTGTTTTTAGGCCAGTGACCCAAGACTGGGAGAGGGAGGTAGTGCATTCAAATATTAATCCTGGACCATGATAAGGTGTATAATGTCAATGCATTTAAACAAGTTCACGTTTTATTTTACATAAAACACATTAAACATTTAAATGAAATCAGCTTCTCAAGTGTAGATATGCTTGATGTACTTTAATATTTAATTTGAGAGATGCATGTGTTATTTTTCCTTAGTAAGTTGGAGATCAAAATTTAATGAGAGACCCCCTGCATTTGAACCAACACACCACATAAAATCTGTTGAATTATATTTCAAGTTCCATCTTCCCTGGTGAAGTGTTTTAACTAAATAGTATTTTAGAGGAAATATTCGGCAGCAAATATAAGAATAGTAGTAATAATAATAATAGTAGTAATAATCATCATCATCATCATCATAATAAAACCAACAATAACGACAAAGACAAAGACAAAGACAATGAACACAAACATAAACATAGACATAAACCTAAAAATAAAGATAAACATAAAGATAAACATAAACATAAACATAAACATAAACATAAACATAAACATAAACATAACAACACGAATATAGGAAATTAATTAATTATTATAAATAATTATTTTTATTTATGAACCATCATCATCATCAATTGTTATATTGTAGCTGTTAGATGTTAGATGTTCAAGTCTATGCCAAATAAAAAATCTATATAAAAAAATATTACCAGCCAGTTTATAACAAGAAACTCTTTTTTATCATTATTATTTTGGCTAAATCCCAAATGCTCATCAACCGAGAAAAGTCATCACCGTCGGCCTTGACATGTTATACAGCTTGAGAGCAGCAGTGATGTAACAGCCTATTACACTTCTCAAATGGCCACAAGTTACGCAGCATTAAAGAAATCATTTTTTATGTTCTCATTCCATACCCCCTTCATATCTCTTTCTCGTCCTCCCCTCTGCCCCTCACACCCCTGAGGATGAGGTGAAATTGGTGCGATGCAGTAGCCTGTGCAAGCAAACAGAGCGTACGCACACCTGGACCTTTATATAGGCCTTTAATAAGGTGACCAGGACAGTGAGCAGCTGTAGTCCTAACCAGAACATTCACACATTATTATTCCTGAGGTCGTAAGACCCATTTATCAGACAGTCTGCTCACAACCAAAGAGGTGACAAGAGGTGGCTTTAGGTGGTTATTAGATTTCAAAAAATCCATTTTCATATAATTTATAAGCATTTTCTTATCATCTCCCCATCTGATTCCATATACAGTAAAAGTCACACTTTGTGTCTGAATTTTATGACTTTTTTGAAAGCCGATGTTCCATTATTCTGTTCTGCTTTATCCCTTGCTACCTAGAGCTAGTCTCCACTTGTCTCTTTTATAGAGTGGGGTTGAGCAGTGGGCCCATGGGGGTCTGTCTAGGTAGCTGCAGAGAAGGCCAGTCGCAGCTGAGACCCGTGGCTTGCTGCAGGAACACCAGAACTTATTGTCACTCCACGGTGCCCTCCATCAAAGCCGTGATTAATAGAATGGGCCTTTCTTCCCCATAGCCTCCAGCATTTTCTCACCTTCTGCATTTATACTCTGTGCACAGCACCGCTTCTCTTTCCTGTCTGCCAACACTTGGAAGCTCCCCTTCTGTGCCAAGCAAACGCTTCATGGTATCAAATCAGCAGCTGTTGTTTAATTTTAAAAAAGGCAATTCACCTAAACATTAAATTCTGTCACCATGAAGTCATTTAATACTTAATCACAAAAAAAGATAATTTGAGAAATGTCAACAGTGAAAGTGCACCTATGTTGTTATAAAAGTTCTTATGTTGTGTTCTGCCGAAGAAAGTCATAATGATATGAGAGTGAGTAATAATGAAGGTTTTTATATTTTATTATTCCTTGAACATGCTACTGTTAAATAGTCAATACATCCAGCTGCTCGTAAAACAAAGACATTTGTCGGATCGACAACCCTTTAAATACTTTATTGGATAGATGTGTTCAGATACAAACTAGTAAAGCACGATTTTAATCTTGGTATAAGCCTCTGACTTGGGATATTATTTACACTACCAAAAATAGAAATGTAAGCTTCCTTCACAATGCCATGACACCGAGAGGGTGAGAGGAGATAACAGTTGATTTGTACCAAAAACTAGTGTCTGAGGCATTTTGAGGAATTGTTGTTGGTTTTGGGGTTCGTGCCAAGTTCTTTAATAAGACCATCCTAAAATTACTAAATCAGTAAAACCATGCATGTTATTGTTTATAATGCTTTTATAAAGATATAAGACATAAATACATTTGGGACAGTTGTGGTCTGGTGGTTAGAGAGTTTGGTTACAGGTTCGAATCCCAGTGCCAGCCAATATCTGAATCTCTAACATATATCCTACACAGCCTCCTATTGATTTGCTTTACTATTCTGTTTTTGGTTGTTTGAATGTGAAGCGCACAAAGTGTATGCCCTTGAGTTTAACTGCTTCTGTAGAGCCGTGACTTTGCGAGGTCAAAGACATTGCAGATTTCATCACTTTTTTCTGATCTCTCTGCCAATGAAATTAACACCAGCGCGCCGTCTTTCCATCACAGTTCCATCACCGCACCCCTCCTCGAACTTCCTCGCCTTCAATTCAATTCCTTCCTCTTGTTTTTCTTCCTCTATTTCTTTATGTCATGCTCCCTTTTTCCCAATTTCATTATCTCCAATCCTTTTAGCTCTTTCTCGCTCTCTTTAGTCTATTTAATTCTTTCCCCCTTCCTCTCTTCCCACCTCGCTCGTTCCTTTTCTGTCTCCGGAGCTCCTAGTAAATGATGCATGGCTGGGTCCCAGACTCTGAGCGATCATTAGTGTGGTGGTCCAGGAGAGATGGAGTGAAGGATGATGGAGGGAAAACGAGAGAACAGCAAAAGGCATGTTTCAGCCCTCGGGCGTATTCCCAGTTCCTCACCAAACCAGAGCTTGTTTATGTAAAGCTCAGGTAGGTGGCATTTCCTCATCGGGTGGTCATTATTCAAGCACACACATGAACGGTGACACACCAACATACGTGTATACACCTGATGCTTTTCACAGCCTCGTGAAAAAGGCTTTGGCACAGCTCTGACAGGATTACTTGTTGACTGTTGGCATGGTGAATAGTGAATTTATTTCTGAAATAAACATTCATTAGTAAGAGCTTACGGAAATTGATGAATAACTAGGAATTACTGCCGTCATAATGCTAAGAAAATTCATTCATGCAAAATGTAATGTACTTGCTGCTTTCTACGAGAGCGTGACTTTAATTGTAGCAAGCAAATAGTGTGGCGTTGACTTATGTGAAACGTAATTTAATAAGCCCAATTTCCATAAAAGCAGGCATGTTTGCGCTGAAAGTGTGACAATTACTTCATTTCAGCGCAGATAACACTCCGTTAAACTGGAACGCGGGCTGATAATAAGGCATTTTTTGTGCCGACATTGCCCCGTGCTGTTTATAGCGAGCGTTCCCACAGGCCTATGTGCAAGCAAATGCTGTTTAATTAACCTTTGCACAGATTTTAGCCTTCTACAGAGGGACACGCATACACATCATAACACACAAACGCACAATGCCCGTTTTTCTTGATTTGAAAAAATCAACGCACGTCTCCCCGGTGAGACTCATTTGCTCCGCTCATTCTCGGTGCCTGTGGGAACAAAATGTGTTAGGAGGAATAATAATGAAATAGAAAGATGTGATTGCAGTTTTACAGTAGCTCATAACCTTAAAGGTACTCTTACTGACCCTAAATGAGCCTTATTGTGCATTTGCCAGTGTACCACGAGTATAGACCAATTGGCAAGATGTAAACAGGAAGGGGACTAGTGTTGTTTTGTACACCACACAAAAAAGCTGAATCAAATTAAATCTGATTTTAAAAACACACTTGGAACAAGAAGAGCTTTTGGACCACTAATTGCCTTGTTACTTAAATTACTACCATCGTAAACTACGAGGTTACCATGACGACCAATTGATAACCAGATGCGTCGGAAAGACTGTTTACCCGAATTAATATGTTACCACAGTGGCCACCGTCCCAACAGACGCCATTCGTTCAATCAAATTCAATTGATCAATTAGTGAATTCAGTGCCTCCTTAATTGAGAACCTAAAAGAGATTTCATATTCCTCTTCTAAACACTTGTTTATTCAATGACTGCCAGGTGCAAAAGCCCTTAAACTCAACAGACTCCTCTGTTTTCTCAAGTCTCCTGTTTCATGCTCCGGTGAAAGTCGAATGCTAGACCTGGATTACTCGGGGTCCAAGCATCTTCCATGTGTTCTAAATGCCACCATGCGTAAGCGTCAACCCGGGCCCGGCTTTTTCACTGACTCATTACTACGCCATTGAACAGATCTGTTTACCTTGGAAAGCAATTTAAGATGCATCAGCGCACATTCAAAACAAACTGCTATTGAGTAGCAGACCTGCGTTTTGTAGGGAAGGCCGCGGAAACAAGTGACAGCTGTGAAAGGTATTGTGCTGATATTGTCAGCCTGCAATTACAAAAAAACAAGCGTTTCCGAATAAATTCTGGTTGTGGGGAATATGATTCATGGCATGTTTTTAAGGGCTTGAAAGAGCTGCTCTATAAATTTGCCTCGTCTATTGATTTGAACACTAATAAATGTTTCTATTTTGTTGAAGTCAGGAAAGGCTGCATGAGTTTCTTTCGGGCATCGGTGCTGCTTTGTACGGTTTCACTTATTAAAAGCGAGAGGTTAAAAAATTGGGAGGTAAAACTTGTCTCTGACCTCTGTCTTTGTTTGCTTAGGGCTAACTCTTACATTTCATCGTGCATCTGATGGAGAGGTTCAAAGGAGCCTGTGGTCGGAAAATCCTCATTTTTCCTAATTGTTGTGGCACCTTTAATTTCATTAGTTTTCCCCGCTGGAGTGCCGAGTTTCTAGGGCAACAATCAGAGTAATAGTCTTGCCCATGCAATCTGCTAAAAGCCCTGGTTGCCCACGGGCCCGGGTGTACCTGGGGATTAGAACAAGGAGGGACAGGTGAACCCAGCATGGGATCATTTACACGTTACCAATACTGACGCACACGCATTTGGAAGGAAAGTTTTTGTGTGAATTCTGTTGATATCCAAGTTTATAGATTTGCTGTCCACACCCAACCTTTAACGAAACCCCTTCAGCTTTTTAATTTTAATTTAATTATTGCCTTTATTAAGAAGTTTTCCTCATGGGGGCTGTTCTTACAATGTAGGTAATTGCAAGTTTTGCTATCCTTGTGGAGACACTTGGTCCCACGCTAAACAAAGCAAAATAATACAAACTGCATAAAAGAAACATCTTGGGCATCAATGTAAAATATAACCATAAAACTATTTATTAAAGAAAATTAAAGAAACTTGCCACCACAAGAGATTAGACAGAGCTCATTTGGAAACACTTTAATGGCTGTTTAGTTCATTCTTTACGGACTAGGTGTAATGTCACCCTCATATTTCTGAAATATGATTAATTAAATTGTGTGTTAAAACTGCACACGTATGTTTTTTTTTATTCATATGACTTCCATTCTGACGCTGCAAAGACAATTAATCCGTGGTTTGGGAGAGTTCAATAGTTCCTAAAAATTATTTTAGCTATCCAGTTTAATAACTTATTGATTTAGTTTTTTTCTTAATATGTTTTTAAGGTTTATCCTTTATAATCTTTCTTCTTCTTTTATTCCATCACTTCTGCTTCTATAAAGACCGTGTAGATTTGACTTTTAAGTAGCATTGTTTTCCATTGTTCCGACTGTGGGTTGGCCTCTCCTTACCTTCTCTCACCCTGCACTGCTCATCATAATTTACATTTCCAAACCATTTAAAACCTTTTTTTAGTTTGAAGCATTGCAAGTCTTCAAGCATATTCCTATCTGTCCAGTTACTTAATTAAGGTGAAAGTTCACCCAGTGATGAATTACTGACCCTAGTTTGAATTTGTTTTGATGACACAGAGTTATTACCCTGGAACTTTCTGTTGTCCTACATTCTTTAAAATATCTAATTCTGTGCTTGAGAGAACAAGTAATATTATTTAATTTTTCTTCTATTGTATGCAATGGAGCCCAGAAGCTGTTTGGTTGTAAGCATTCTTCCAAATAGCTTTCTATGTGTTTGTCAGAACAAAGCAATGTATATTGATATAAAACGACACAAAGGTAAATAAACAATGACAGATTATTTATTTTTAGAACCATCTATTTAAGACGTGTTTGAGATACAGTATGTTATAAATATGTCATATGGTTGTCAATGCTTATCCTACTTTAGATTTTCTACTTTTGGTGTTAATTGACTTTTGGCACCTAAATATCAGTCATTCACTCTTTAAGCACTTATCGAATGATAGACCTTACATTTACTATTTTGGGACTAGGCAAAACAGTGAATTCTTAAACAACTTCGTTTTCAGAAAAGTGAGGAACAATGGTGAAAAATCATCATCGGTCTTCGGGGATTAGGATCTTCAAGCATCTCTGTGTTAAAAACTGCCAGACAGTAATTATAGCATAAACATTGTCAGACATACTTAACAAGGCTTTGTTTTTTAAGTCTCCTTTATAGCATGTGTCTTCACAGAACGTTTTTTCCTTAAAGCAGGTGGGATAGGAGGAGTTCATCATTTCCGAAAATGGTACCTGATGCAGAGGTGAAATAAGGCAAAGCGGTCGTGTCGTATTCAATTATTCTTTGCTTCAGAGAAAAACCGACATACAAAAATGTACACTGTACTCAAAAACAAACAAGTCCTGCGAGTTTGGGACGACCTCGAACATAAAACAGACCCAGGAGCAGTTTCCCCATCAGCTGTACCTGCAGATCAGGTCTGACTACTTTCCCAACCGTTGATACCACCAGTGGTCCACCTCCATCTGCATAACAATTACAGTTCAGAGGATTTCACTACCTGGCATCAAGACCATAAACCTAAACCATAAACAGTCCTGCTTTGCTTCCTGCTTACACAACCCATGTCAGTTTCAAAGAGGAACAGATGAAACCCAAGCATTGAGAGAACACATTCCAGGAGAACATTTGGGATCTGAGATGGCCAGAAAACACACATGTGGGACCTGTCGCCCTCGTGTGGGGTGCTTGAGGGCACTCTCAACAAACCAACCCAATGCCCGGGACAGGGTGGCATCAATTCAGATGCCAAATTATCACAAGTATTATGTTGGTGAACACAATGGCATGTTAGGATTCATTCAAATTAGTGATGAAGCAATTATTCCTACATGCAAAGTGAATGATAAACAATGCAAAAGAGTTGTAGATACATTTAACTATTTACAACATAAAATACATTACTTATTTATTTACATTAAAACACTAAACCACCAAAATATAATAGTGCAATAGTGTGAATTATGTTCACATATAGATCTGTCTATAGTGTGCATACACTTTTACATAATGTATAGTATGTTCACAGTACAGTAGTTTATCATGCTTTGTATTTTAAACCTGTATATTATGTCTAATTCTATACAATTATTGTACACATTACATATATACTTACTGCTTATTGCACTTCTGGTCAGATGCATCTCATTGCCTTCCATGTGCATTGACAATAAAGTTGAATCTAATCTTAAGCAAATTAAGCAAAAAATATGTTTGCACAAATAAATAATTACATTTACATTTACATTTAGTCATTTAGCAGACGCTTTTATCCAAAGCGACTTACATTTACATTTACATTTAGTCATTTAGCAGACGCTTTTATCCAAAGCGACTTACATTTACATTTACATTTAGTCATTTAGCAGACGCTTTTATCCAAAGCGACTTACATTTACATTTACATTTAGTCATTTAGCAGATGTTTTTATCCAAAGCGACTTACATTTACATTTACATTTAGTCATTTAGCAGACGCTTTTATCCAAAGCGACTTACATTTACATTTAGTCATTTAGTCATTTAGCAGACGCTTTTATCCAAAGCGACTTACATTTACATTTACATTTAGTCATTTAGCAGACGCTTTTATCCAAAGCGACTTACATTTACATTTACATTTAGTCATTTAGCTGACGCTTTTATCCAAAGAGACTTACATTTACATTTACATTTAGTCATTTAGCAGACGCTTTAATCCAAAGAGACTTACATTTACATTTACATTTAGTCATTTAGCTGACGCTTTTATCCAAAGCGACTTACATTTACATTTACATTTAGTCATTTAGCTGACGCTTTTATCCAAAGAGACTTACATTTACATTTACATTTAGTCATTTAGCTGACGCTTTTATCCAAAGCGACTTACATTTACATTTACATTTAGTCATTTAGCTGACGCTTTTATCCAAAGCGACTTACATTTACATTTAGTCATTTAGTCATTTAGCAGACGCTTTTATCCAAAGCGACTTACATTTACATTTACATTTAGTCATTTAGCAGACGCTTTTATCCAAAGCGACTTACATTTACATTTACATTTAGTCATTTAGCAGACGCTTTTATCCAAAGCGACTTACATTTACATTTAGTCATTTAGCAGACGCTTTTATCCAAAGCGACTTACATTTACATTTACATTTAGTCATTTAGCAGACGCTTTTATCCAAAGCGACTTACATTTACATTTACATTTAGTCATTTAGCTGACGCTTTTATCCAAAG
>CM065665.1:365571-397325 GCA_033220385.1 Triplophysa yarkandensis
CCATCCATCCATCCATCCATCCATCCATCCATCTACCCATCCATCCATCCATCCATCCATCTACCTTCCTACCTACTCATCCATCTACCCATCCATCCATCCATCCACCCATCCATCCATCCATCCATCCATCCATCCATCCATCCATCCATCCATCCATCCATCCATCCATTCATCCAACTATCTATCCATTCATCCATCCATCCATCCATCCATCCATCCATCCATCAATCTACCTTCCTACCTACCTACCTACCTACTTACCCATCCATCCATCCATCCATCCATTCATCCAACTATCTATCTATCTATCCGTCCGTCCGTCCGTCCGTCCATCCATCCATTCATCGATCCATCCATCTGCCTTCCTACCTACCAACCTACCTACCTACCTACCTGTCTGTCTGTCTGTCTGTCTGTCTGTCTGTCTGTCTGTCTGTCTGTCTGTCTGTCTGTCCCTCTATCAAGTTTGCGAAGTTTGATCTATCCATCCATCCATCCATCCATCCATCCATCCATCCATCCATCCATCTATCTATCTATCCAACAATCCCCTCATCACCAAGACATTGCCAGGCAGTGTGTTGGGTAACTAGGAAGCAGTTGAAGGCATGTGTCTACAGAGAGAAATATTCTGATCTCTTTCTGCTTGCGGTGCTGAGCTTCTAAGCAGCAGAATAAAGCTGAACCCCTGGTGTTTTCCAAGTAATTAAGGTTTTGCTCGATGCCTTCCTGGCTTCAGAAGGAGAGAGAGAGAAAAAATATTAACCCTGTAAAAGAAAACAACATCTGAAGGAGGATAGTGGATTCGAAAATCTCGTGATGGCATTTAAATAGCTTTTTCCTTTTTTCCTGTTCTTTGACTTTTTACTCTTGATGTAGTTCCGGATTGTGTTTAGCAAATGTTGTTGATTAAGTGGGGTGAAGTCTTCTCAGCATTGATATTCAAGGACAACTTTTTTGCAGCGAGTAATTCATTTTTGTGAAATATATTGCATTACTATGCTAACCTCATTTTTGGGCAGTGTATAGTAACTAAAGTAGTGCTTTAACTTCAAGGCCTGATGTCTCATAATAATACAGAATAGAACGGAAACCAAGCAGAATTAACTCAGCGCACCAAGTTTCTCTTAACGTGGTGATGCTTGTTCTAATATCCACACCATCTGGACATACTGGACAAATTACTGTCTTATAAGGAATACATTGAAATATTTAATTCATTCATTATAAAGTTTTGGAAAATGTTTATTAACTCAACTTAGACATTTATGAGCAGATGATGTTGTGATGTGTTATTTTTCCGCATGAAGACAACTTCTGTCTGACCTTAAAAGTGGCAAGAAGCAATGAGGCGCACAAGAAATCTCTCCCTCCTCTCGTTCGCTCACATATGAAATCAGATTGACATTCAATGAGTTTATGTGGTTGTTTTTCTATGTTGTAAGAAGAAACCATAAATAATAATGTGGATGTGTACGGCTGAATTCATAACCATGAAATGTTTATTCTACAAGTTTTAGAAATATAAATGTTACCCTGAAACTCAAAACCAATGATTTATTTATTATTTATAATAAATAATAATTGATTATATATTATTTATTACATGGGATTAATGTATGAAAGTATAATGAATAAATAAGCTTATTGTTGGAGTGGGGTTTGTTAGGATAGGACAATATTTGATTAAGAAATAACTATTCTAAGGGCACAACAAATCTAAATTTTGAGAAAATCCTAATTTATTGTCCAAACGAAGTATTCAGCAATGGATTTTACTCCTGAAGTGAAAAAAATGAATGCTCTCTATTGACTTATAGTCGAAAGTAGATTAATCCAAATCAGAAATTCTATGCATTTCATAGATACTAATCTTGAGTTGGTCATGGCAAGGTGTAAAGTTTTTTTGTGTTTATGGCCATATTTGTTGTCAATTTTGTTGTATCCACTCACCAAAACGTTGTTGTAATATAAAACGGTAGAAAATGTACTCTTAGGAAGAGAAGAACGATTATATTTGCTGATTTTGACATAAAAGAAAATCTACAATTTTAACCCACAGAATTGCCATATATTAGCTATAGCTTCAAATATAATCCATATATACGACATGATTTTGCAGTCCAGGGTCACATACATTATGACATATGTGAGAAACTGAAAAAGCTATTTTAGACAGAAGTTCCTCAAGACAAACTTCCGAGTTCTTAAAGACAAACATCTGTGTTTGAGCCAAAGTGTCTCTCAGGCATAGAAGCCTACACATATCCATCACAGTCAAGCTGGATAACATCTCCTCTCTTGCATCCTGTCCATTCCTGTTCCTCCTTTCTTCCTTCTGTCTGTGTTTTGTGGATGTGCTGAGCTCAGATTTCCTGTATGCTACTGCTTTTCACTGTTGACATACACATTAATTACCCAGACTGCCAGGAACCCATGTCTGACTCCTTTGCCTCATCAGCTTTTCTGCTCCTCGCTTGATTTGTGTATGTGTGCACATGTACGTGTTTTTTGTTTGTTTGTGTTTGTTTGGTTGAACGTCCTTGTATACACGGAAGGATGGGATAAGTGGCAGGATCTTGGTCCTTGATGTAACGGAGTCACACAGTCTGCATGCACGTGTGCACATTGTGGGAGCTGGAGAATATAACTCTCTTAGGAATGTTCTGAATAAGACACAATCTCTTGATCTTCATTGTTTTCACTGTTTATAGAGGACTTGGCGCACGAGGAGGCCCTGCAGCATGACTGGCTAAAAGAATCTAAAAAGTGGCAAGGTTTGGGTCAGTGAAGAAGGTCATGATGGAGGAGGGAGGTATGCTCTGGTAACCCCCCTGTCTTGTTTAGAAAGCGTAACATGTCGGATCCTCCCAACAGGGGCTGTCGGACTTCCCTGGTAGTCACGGGCGTGGGGGTGCAATTGGTCATCTTTAGGAGCAGGTCATCTGTGTCCTGCAGACGGTGAAGTTTTGAAAACGCAAGAGGCTGACACTGTCAGAAAATGAAACCGTATCAAACTTGTGAAGTAAGGAAAGAACCAGTTAGCTTTCTAAGTTTTTAAGGGAGAAAAGAAAGAAGTCTTAGATCTATAAGACGTCTGGCAGAGATTTGAACCGCCAGTCTTGTGGTGTGCATTAGCTTTATGGGCGCTGTGGGAGGCAGAGAGAGGGGTGAGTACAGGGCATTGAAGAAGATCACTGGTCTTTCGCTCACCCCCATACTGTATTATTCATCACTGTAAAGTGGCCCTCTTTAATATTTTAAAGCAGTTTATAGTTGTTTGTGATCTGTTTATGATCCGATGGATTCCTGAAGTGGTGTTGGACGTGCGTCTTTTGTGCATGTAGGTGTATCATTGGAGAAACTTGTTTGCTGTTGGTGGAATGATGTTCTGAATAAGACTTTCTCACAACGAGAAGTAAATTCAGATGTCGATCAACATCAGTAGGAAATCCAATCTTGGGGTGATACCCAGGGTGGCCAAATGCACGTTGAGGGTGTCCACTGTCCTAGACTCCCCTCTGTCTCCGCCAGTGTTTTAGTGTTGCTGAGACTTGTTTCTTCGAATTGCTGGTCGCACGTGGCACCTTACATTTTTTTTGTCACACCATTTATAATTAAGGTGGCACTCCAGAGCACTGTTTTTTATATTGGTTTTGAACTGTATTGTAGAGTACACACAATTTTGTAACTAGTACATTTGTGTACATTTTAAATAATTGTTGTATATCTGTTTAAGGGTTTTAAAAATGATTCATCTCATAATGAATAAAAGTTTGTGTCTATATAGTTTGTGTATTGTGCATTTTAATTTTGCATTTAGAAATGCATACACAAACATGCATATATTTACAAAATATAAAAATAAATAATGTATATATGTACTTTTTTATTATTTAAATAAAAATATTTTTAAATATGTTTGCGTTTGTTCATAAACGAAAAGTAAATATTCACAGAACACTTTGATTCCGGATGCAGTTAATCGCGGTTAATTGTTTTGACAGCCCGAAGCTGTTTTTACATGTCACTTTACAATAAATAAATGAACATGATGATTGAAATTGTGCTCAAACCCTGCAATTCCACGGTCAATTTCAGGCTCTGATGTGTGTGTGCGAGTTCAAACAGAACCGGACGGAATCATGAACATTGAAAAACAAACAAATTTCTTGTTTCTTTTCTTTCCCAGAAAAATTCCCAAAATCAGACACTCTTTTGATACTAAAACTCGATTTCATGCTGAATGTCAGGCTGTGAATGCGAACGGTGCGTGTGCGTGTAGGTTGTATGTGTGTGCAGCACGAAGATAAGACGGCGCAGACATATTCATCTTCGGCTTAAAAGCAAAAGCAGCTTGAGAATGAGAGTGAGAGAAATATATCTAAGAGAGATGTATTGAGATGGATGGAGCCCAGGGATTGCCTTTTAAATAGACTTTATTAAAAAAAGAGTGCGAGAGCGAAAAGTCAGGAGTCAGAAGCATTGGCATTCAAGCATCATTAAGTCCCTGGCACACTCCGAAAGAGAAGACGACAGCGGCGGGAGAGAGTGAGGAATGGTGACAGAGAAGAGCATGTGATGAACAGATCGTTGAGTGGAGATGTTTTTATTAAGGTTCTTATCGATGCTTGAAGCTCTCTGTATTAATGGTGGACATTTTTAATGCTTTGCCAATACTGAGCATGTACACCGCCATAAATCTGCAACAAACAGGAGCAATGGAGTCTGCGAGAGAGGAAGGAAAAGAGGTTAAAAAGATAGATTAAAGAACATGCGGTGCAGTTGTAATTGCAGGTAAAAGATTCACTTCAAGGCAGGAGGATAAATGAACAACAGGAGCTGGAAAGAGGCTTAAGAGGAGACATTAGCTGTGTTCTTTACGGCCTTCTTAAGCATTGGCCAAATGAAATGAAATCTCATAACTGACTGATTTGAAGTCTATACATAGATAGCGACTTAATGTTGTGTAGAAAGGCCTTGAGCTCCCTTGTGTTGAGCACTATGTGTGTGGCCCTAAGCTCATAGCAAAATAAATGTAAACGTAATATGTCATTTGTAGTTTGAAAGACACATTTTATATGGACCAGAGGACCTAAACAAATCTGTAAAATTATCCTTATTTATTAATACTGCACTTTATTTGTACTTTTATGTATTTAATAATAGTAATAATATTGTACTATCAAGATTATTAATAATCTTTAGTGTTATTAATATAAAATATTAAAACATATACTAATAATGGTATAGCTACTAATAATAAATGTTTTCTTTTAATAATATTATTATGCTTTAATAATATACATTTATTTATTTATTACAATGTAAGATAATTAGCATCTCATACCCAATCAATATTTGTCATGTGCATTTTATTAGTAATTATACTAAATTCATTATTTTGATACCTTCCTACAGAATTTATTGTTCACCTAATATTATTTTTTATTGAGTGCATCATAGTGCAATGTGTGTTTTTTTTTTTTTTACAATTTACACTAAGGTCACATGTCATTGACACCTTAAAATGTGTCTTTAGACAGCTCCCCTGGTTTTGCAACAGTGTTGTAAATGGATAGATGGATGGATGATGGGAAAGAAAGACATTTTAATGAAGTCAAAGTGAGAAGTGAATGGGTGAATGAGAACAGAAGATGGGGAGACTCTTCACCCCACCGGGGTTTACGGCAGCTGGGTGGTGGTGGAGGTGGGTCGAGGGGCGGGTAGTGACAGGGTCTATGGAAGAAAGACTCAGTGGGGTGGCTTTGTGCTCGGCTTGAATAAAGAACTGAATGAGGGTCTTTTTTGACACTGTGTGTGGGGTGTTTGTTGGGCGAGGGAGGAGGGGTCAGCATGGTTGAGACTTCTTCAGCTAGAGAGAGTGACTGACGGTGTATGTTTGTGTTGTCCGCTTTCCATTCATAGTCACACTTCTTTTTCAGTCAGCGTGAACAATACCATCAAACGCCGTCACGTTTGTGTTGGAATTCACTGCGCTTTAATGTATGTACTGTAAATATACATTTTAATGCAGATGCTCTTGTAGAACGACTGGTAGTGGTCTGACATATATCTTGAATCCACAGTTAAAACTTTTAACAAATGCATAAATGTAAACCTAACACCAACCTGATGGCTTCTTCTACCTCAAGAAAAACATGCGATGGCTGAATTTTTCTGAATGTGCCAGGCCGACACAACTATGCCAAGCCAACAGTGACTTTGGCGGACAGCCTTTCCTCAGGCTCAGGGTAGATGCTGCTGTGCCTGGCAGAGTCCGGCGATTACTGCGTACAGTAGATTCCATTCCAAACCTAACAGCATGACACATCTAGGATCATCAGTCTCTCAATCTTAGTCTGTCGGATTCTTTGCTTTGATAGTACTCAGCTGTGCTGGCTGGAAAACTGAGAACCTCATTTTGATTGATAGATTGATGTGACTGATAAAGTTGTTCTTCTTCTTCTTGCTGTCTCTTCTCTATGATTGTCCCGGATTCTATTCCACAAGTTGACTTCTTGGATCATAGAGCAATGTGTGAAAGTTAAAAGAGTTATAAGAATCAGGAATGAGGGGCCTCCAAGTCAGACCCCCTGATGGTACCTGTGGGGGTCCGGATAGCATGTCAGATTCCTTTCGGCAGGGGTCTGGAGGGGTTGGTGCCAGGTCCACGTGAATAGGTCTCCTGCGGTCCACCTGCCTTTTTGTATGCTGCATTGAAAGAGAGACTTTTTAAGGCCATGGAGATTTTCCTCATCTTCTTAGCCTTCAAAGGAAGTTCAACCCGGCCCATGCCTAAAGATTAGACCTCAGCCAACCTGTGCTGACTGCACTTTACTTCGGTGTTTCTTGAAGACGCTAAATGTTTGTTAAAGTTCACCCAAACATGGAAATTCCGTCATCATTTATTTACCTCTTTGTCATTTCAAACGTGTATTTCTCTTCTTCTGCAAAGCACAAAATAAGATAGTTTGTAACCTCGTAACCCATCCACTTTTATGTATGAACATAAAAACGAATGCAAGTGAAATGGTGCAAGCGAATCTTTTACGTTACACAAAATGACAAAACTCATGGGTTTAAAACAACACAAAGGTGATATTTCCATTTTCAAACTGTCCCTTTAAATCTTCACCACTGAGTCTTTTAGACACAGGATAAATATAAACCACACAGTCAGCCAAATTCTCCTTCCCATTTTATCCGCTAAATTAAAAGCTGTGGAATCTTCTCCACAGTCGTGTGTGCTCACTCCATCCTGCTCTTACTTCCTCCGGCTCTTCTTTTGTGATGGGGGTTTGTGAAGTTGCGTTTTGGAAGGCAGCGTGAAGAATCCTATCTCTCGCCTGTTAAGGCTCCCATCTGCCCCAGGGAGTGAGAATTATTGGGGGTTGAGGATCTTCTGGGGGTTTTATTAGGGTCGTCAGTGGTTTGCTGCTACGACGGGGTCTCTCGGGAGGGTTGGGGGACGTCTCTCCCGAGAACACACACGCACATGCCTTATGACCGGCCGTTTCTCAATGTCGAGGTGCTGGAACGAAACGTCCCCTGGGTGTGTGGCGGCCTGGTAAAGGCAGTCTGATGGTGTGTGACCAAAGAGTAATGTTTCTCTGTGACGTCGCTCTAGTTTTCTTTTTGAGGAGGCCACACACAATGTGCTTTTGTGAACGAACAACCCTTCCTCAGCAGGAAATTTGGAGTTTAATACAGAAAGAGTTTAAAATACCGACGAATGAATATAGTATATCGTAGGTTGAAACTAATGCAATACTTTTGCACTAATATTCACAGTCAACACCTTGGGAATGACTCTTTTAGGGACTACACCCTTGTTTTCACCCGTACTGCTGGGTTCGTTCTGGAACACATAATCTAGGGATGTTTTATCCCTTCGGAGTGCGTGTTGTTGCTGATTCAACACCCGTTTGGCATGATTTTTTAAGGTTTTGTCTGGTCGTACCTGTAGACTGTGAAGTTGCTGAATGTTCAAGCAAAGGGAGGAGCAGAAGCAAGCAAGTGGATCTTAATCTGCTAACTAGGGTTCACATGAAGGCCATGTTAACAGGGCCTGTCAATCAAACGTTTTGACATGCCTCAAGTCTCACATGCTCTGTTTTCAACACTTTGGTTGAAATTGGAATTTGTGTGTCTGGATTCTGTTTTCTAGCTATTATTTTTACACATCGTTTAATGGGCACTTAGTAAAAAGCATAGTCGAGAATTTAAATTTCTTTATTTTGTAATTAAATAAGAACATCACTGATTTTAACATTGACAGATAAGAACACATTGCTGCTGTCCTTTTAAAATCTCCATACATGGAGAGAAAAGACATCTGTCAGTCGCAGAAAACAATAAAACAATAAAAGCAATCTGTTCTCGTGAAAATCTTATTTTGACAGTTTTACATTTGAAATGTGTGAGACCTTTACATTTCTAAGGCCTTTGATAGGCTGTCAAATCTTTTGGAAAAATCCCAACAACATTCCAGTGTATCCTTATCGTTTGTAACGGAGACTTTGCTATTTACGCTATTTAGTTTAAAAGAAAATCTAAAAATGTATCTCAAGTGTTCTTTTCCCACAGCAGTTATTTGTGCTTCTTGTTTATCTACTCTGGTGTATTTTACACTTGTCCACCTTTGCTGTTGACCAAGCTTCTCACCCGCTGACGGACAGATGGATGGTGCGGCCGACCTCACACTCACCTTTCTGGTCACTCGGCTCTGCTCCACCTATCTGCTCCGATTAGCGGGTGATATGAGCATGTAGTGGCTTCTTTCAAACCCCAGTGCTTATACAAAACCCAGACCTGAGGCATTTCCAACCACTGCCACAGCCAGCATTGCCCCAACACGGCCACCCATGCATCAATTCACCGGGAGCAATGCAGCCCTTGTAAATCTGAGTGCATGAGGTTGGCCAGGGCCCTCTCGCAGTGTGGCTCGTGTTTATGAGGATTAAGGAAACAGATGGACAGCCATGCGGACTGGTGTGGCTTCATTAACTCTCAACGCGACAGTTCTAAACTCCTCCGCCCCTGCACATCTCGCTTCAGAGCTCCGGGCCGAGCCAGACCCGAGGTCTGTGGGGAGAGCGAGGTTACAGTAGGGGGAGGCGGATCACACTCGTGACGGCTGTGAAGATGTTTATCGATCGGATAGCCGAGATGTGAGGCTGGGTGTTTCAGCGTGATTGATTAGCGTTGAAGGGAAGCAGTGGGACTTACTTTGAAGAAAGAGTCCTGACATCATGTTGTCAAACCAGAGGCGAGGGAGAGTGGTTTTCCCAGCGGAGTTCTGCATGTTACAAGTGTGCAATGCTGTGGTTTTGTGAGTTTGTTTGGCCGTTTGTCAAAAAGCATGGGTGGCATGGCAAGAAAATAATAACTGATTTATTTGAACTTGTACGGCTTGAGTTTTTTGTGAACCAAAAGGTAACCGATTTTCACACCCATAGTTTTTTTTATAGAATATTTTCTTGAGCTTGTACAGCAAAAATAAAAAACCGCATGTTGTTAATCTCGTAATACAAAACTATTCCACCGATAATCCTAAATATTAAGAGTGATACCCACTGATACATATTGTTTGGTTGAAATAACTTTCATTAACTAAAATGTGTTTTTTGAAAGGTTATTAATTCTCTGGTTGTCTATAGACAGAGCACAAATTAATAGGAAAAAATGAATCTTGTTACTCAGCTGTTTTTACACTATCATCCAATACTGATATACCATTGAAATAACACTTTAAAAAATATAACATATATAACATTATATATTATATTATAACAAATATATATATATATATATATTAACAAATACACACACACACGCACGCACGCACGCACGCACGCACACACACACACACACACACACACACACACACACACACACACACACCCCCTCACCCACACCCACACACACACACACACACACACACACACACACACACACACACACACACACACTCTCACACACACACACACACACACACACACACACACACACACACACACACACACACACACACACACACACACACACACACACCCCACCCACCCCCTCACCCACACCCACACACACACACACACACACACACACACACACACACGCACGCACGCACGCACACACACACACACACACACACACACATATATTTACAAGCACAGTTAAATTGTGTTGTATCGTGTAGAATCTTTAAATATAAAATCTTTAAAAAGATAGATCCTCAATAACAACTATATGTCTAGTGGGACTTAATGTTGAGTAAACAGAGCTTTTAAGTATATTTCTTCTTATATTTGTATCCTTAAACATTTGAGACAGTTAAATGACAACTTAAATGAAACTTAACCAATCTTTCATAGTATCCTGGCAATAAAAGCGTTCTTTGGAGCATATTATTGCCACATTTTTTATAAACGACCGTAAGACCAACATTTAGCTTTTAATACTTTTTAACACTAAGTATTGCACTTAAAAAAGAAATGTGTTTATTGCGCCAAATTTAATTTGCCCTCATTTTTCTAGTAGGCCACTCCTGTGCATTAAAAATCCCTGTCTTAACACGTCTGGGCCATCGCTCAGTGTGAACTGCAAAGTGTAGCCCAACCTGTTGTGTACACAAGGGTTAACCCGAACCTCCAGCACTCTTCTTTCTGTAACATTTTAGCAGTGACTGTCTGAAGCCCGAAACAGAACGTACTTAGGAATCTAATGACTTAAGCCAGGTAAAAGGACTGACATCCAGCAGCCCTTGGGAGGAAGCTTTGACGGAAGATGTTTTTTGGAAGGACAGGCCCACAGGGAGTCTTTGTGTGTGTACCACGGTCTGTTAGGAGCGATGTAAGGGCTGCAACCCTACAGTGTGTCACTCTGGGGTAGACAGGTGGTGTAAAACACAAACTGGCATGAATGACTAACTTCTCTTCTGGGGTCACAGAATACTTTTCAAAGTCTTTATGTTACCATCTGCCCGTAATAGGGATTCAAACACAACAAAGACCCGTCAGGGATCCGCAAGGCAAAACTTATGCCCATGCACAGATTTGGTTCTTTTAAAAGTCGTTCTGAAATCATTTATCCGCTCAGTGCTTCGCTGATTATTTTTGAGATGCCATCACCACGATGGCTTCTCCTAATCTGCTCGTCGGTAATGACTTTGGAACTCATTTAACGACCCTTTTGCGTTATTTGTTGGACAAATTGAAGTTGAAATGGAGTAAAAAAGGCCTAAGTAGTCTTTTACCTTCATAGCGCAGACTGCTGCCAGCAAACATTGCTCATGTGTAGATTCTCACATCATCAAGTGCAACAGAGCTTTTGTTTCATTGATTTAAAGGACCGAGTGTGAGCGACAGGAAAAAGTAATGTTTGTATGAGTGCAACTGATGTCGTTCGCCCGGAGCTGCATTTAATATTGGATCTGTTGGCGAATGTGTGCTTCGGTTGAATGACAGTTGTGCAGTGCCGGGGAGTGCGTAAATCTATCCTAAATGAGGACCAGACCCTTGAGCGCCACCATTTACACATCTGTCCTGAAGGCGCAGACACAGTGGAAATAATGACCCGCAATCGACTGGAGACAGAACAAAGAAAGAAATGACGGGAAGCAAGAATAAACAGGACGTATAGTAACAGATCTGCCCTCTGTCTTTTGCTCTTCTCTCAACGCGCAGGGCAATTACATGACTATGTCTTACCTGTCCTTCATCTGCTAAGAGGAGCAGTGTTGAAATGATGGTCCCTTCTCATGCAATTACATGGAGACGTCCCAGATAAGGGCACATGGCGACAGAGATACACCCTTAAATACCTTTGAGGACATAAAAGACCCGTTTGACTCTTTGATCCATTAGGAACCTGAGAGCCATCTTCTCATTCTTTTGAATGCTTCTCATTTTTGTTGCACTATTCACAAGACTCAACAACAGCTTACTAGTTCACCCGAAAAAGTTTAATCATCTATTATCAACGCTCTTTTATTTCTTTTTTTCGCGAACACAAAAAAAGATATTTTGAAGAATTAACATTTACATTTAGTCATTTAGCAGACGCTTTTATCCAAAGCGACTTACAATAGTCGAGGAGACAATGAAGCGGTAAATAGCCGATACAACAATAGGTGAACAAGTGCTACAACAATGTTACCGAGTTACACAGAGAGAGAAGTTACAAAAGAATTTTTTTTTGATAGAGTGAGTAGTTAGAAAAGAAGTGAGTTAGTGAGTTAGGTGTAGCCGGAAAAGATGAGTTTTTAGGAGTTTTTTAAAGATAGAGATCGAGTCTGACAAGCGTGAAGCCAGAGGCAGATCGTTCCACCATCGAGGAACTGAAGCAGAGATTTAAGGAACATTTTAAAATATCTTCTTTAGTGAATATACATACTGTTAAATATTTATACTTTTTAGATTTTCAACATTTTAAATGTAATGAACTTAATTGTGAGTAACATTTTTTAAAGAGACGATTTTGTCATTTTATTTCAGATTTGTACGTGAAACAAAGGACACACTTTAATATGTTAATACTGCTTGATGGTCTTGGTTTTCTCAAATAAATGCATTTGTAAGCACCAATTATTAATCCTTCAACATTATTCACCACTGATTATATGTTGTTGTTCTGACATGGAGCGGTGAACAAAGGTTTTGTTTGTGATGCTGTAGACCTCTGCCGTCTGTCATGTCTGAGACTGGAGGCAAAAATCAAGAAGATCTGGCTATATGAGCTCAGTCAAAGACCCTCACAGAGCCAAAGTTCAAAGGTGATGTTTGATCAAATATACAAAGACAATGTTGTTGAAACTGCTCAGTTTCATTAAGTTGAAGGAAAGCATTTGTGTGTGATTTTCATGCATGTTGAAACCAATACACAAAAACAGTATGCACTTAATTAGAAATTGCTAATTTAAAGTGACAAATGGTAGAAAATTATTGGCCTACATTCTTCAAAGTATCTCTAAATAATTTGAAAGTCATTTTTACCACTATGATGATATGCAGTGGGTTCAAGGAACGGTATGGTTACAAGCATTCTTCCAAATGTCCTTCTCTGCATTTATCAAAACAAAGGAATGTACGACATTTTAAAAAATTCAAGGATGAGTAAATGGAGACAGAATTTTTATTTTTGGGTGAACTATCCCTTTAATAAAACAGATTATTATAGGCTGTATAGGCTGCATGCGAACGAGTTTATAGTCAAAATGGTTTTGTTAAACATATCACCAAGAGATCAAACTAAGATTTAACATCAACACATAAACGCATGAAAACTTATGGTGTATTAAAATCCCCACCGCGGGGATCACGTTTTATATTCTGGAATATTAAAAACCGCTAAGATTTCCAGATCAGCACTTCTAAATATGGAGACCTCAAGAAGGGACCAAGGGAGGAAGCATAAAGCAAAGGAAATAAATAAAATACGGACTTGTTATTTAAGCTTGAAAATGACATTCAATTTAACTGTTGTAAGACGCATCAACAGCCTTTCTTCAGGCTTACCAGCCAATAAATTTGATTTCATTGAGCATAATAATGACAGTCACTGAGTGCCCGTCCGGCTGTAAGATTTAAGAGGCTGTGATGTCATAAACGGTCCGATGACATTTCGCCACAACTCATCCAAAGGTCAGAAGACAAAAGGCTCCAAAAATGAGACAATTTAAACCCAACAAAGGCAGGTATATGAAACAGAGACAGGGATTGATTAGGATTACAGTAAAAGCTGATAAAACACAGCCATGCACATCAAAATTCTATGAAAATGTTGTGTAGAGGAAACATTAGATGTTGTGCTTTTAAGATATGATTGTGATTGAGTATAAAACCATATCATAAACTTATTATATTAACAATTAATAAGACTGAAATAGACTTGTTTATTTGTTTGCAGTTCAAAACATTATCAGACTCATTTTTGTGTAGGGTGGACAGTCTTCAAGCACCGTTCAATGCAAAATTGAACAGAGAAAATAAAGACACATTACATTAAAAAGAGGTACACAATGATCTCATTTAACATCCAATGAGCTCTTAAAATTGCATTCAAGAAAATGACTGTGGCCTATAATGAGATCAAGCATCAAGTCCTTTCTTAAATGTAACTGCTCAATACCCGTTCACCAAAGGTTTTCGATTGTCTTTGTGGTTGAAGTGAAAAAGACCAAAAAAGAAGGGTGGCATAGGAAGGGAAGTCCCCGGAGAGAGAGATTGCTGAAGGATTAGTTTGGTTTTGATGAAATGGAGTTTCAGAGGTAGATCTGTCGAGATGGACAACGCCATTTCAAACACACACACACACACACACACACACTGGCACACAAGGCCTTATTATCAAATGGAGTCCTGCAGGAGGAGTTCAACCCCCCGCCTAAGAGTTTTTTTCATGCTCACTTTTTTTCCGCTGTTTATTCAAGGGATTATGGATCCCTAATCTCTTTGAACCATAATTCAGATTAGATTTTGTAATATTTTTAGGGCCAGGCCTGTCCTCGGCTCACTCTCTGACCGACCATGTTGCTCTAATAGAAAATTGATTAAAGCTTTTGACCACTTGTCCCAGATTGCAACAATATGACATCAGAGAGATGATAAAAACAGACGGACAGCATCAGCTAGTATTGCGTGTATTCAAGCATTTGCCATGGGTGGCAAAGCAATTGATTTCTTTGTTGTTGTGTTTGCGACATTGTTTGTGTGAATGTTTGTACATGTCCACGGGGACAAGAAGAGACTAAGATTGAGCTGGAGATTACTTCATGATGAGCTCTGTCATTGTGTCACGCTTTTCCCCTTCAACGTATTTTCTTTAGTGCATACGTGGCCTGAATTGCCCTTTTGTGTGGGCTTAGGGGCAAGAGACACAAATTATTATATTATTTTGTCTCAGTCTCACACTTTGTTTATGGCCAATAGAGGTGAATAGAAAGTAAATGGAAAAAAATATTAAATAATTTATGAAAAGATACTTTTAGATGAATTATGCATAAATAATAATTTGAAATGCAAAAATGAACATGGAATAAATGATTGTTTTAAATCGATTGATTTTTTACAATCGTTGGAAGCCTTAATTAAGATGACATTTTATTACAATTATTAACCCATCCCTAAGCCGTGTCCATTGACTTCCATTTGGCTACACAATGGTTCAGTAAACAACATACTTCAAAATATCTCTTGTATTTAATCAAATATGTGTGAAATGACAAGAGGCTGAGTAAATTACAGGTTTTTATTTTGACGTGAACTGTAACACCCAGAAACAGGTTCAGGTTTGTGATCATGTACCTGAAAACTAAGCCATGTTCAGTACCGTGTAGAGTTGTTCAGGTTTATATGCCAGCACTTTACAATAGGATAATATGTAATTATGAGATGTATTTCAGGCGGCCGCCCCTCAACACCACAGACAAAATATGCACCGTGATTGGTCACTTTCCATGCAAGTCAGACTATTCTATTATGACCTGATGCCTTGTGGCTCCAGCCAGACTTACTAAACCTTACATCACTTTCTTATTTTATTTATTTTATTTTTTTGGTGTCATTCAGGAAACTGTACCTCCACACACGCACTGTTATGTCATCCCGGAAGCTCGTCTTCAACAGACAAACCCACAGCAGCACAATATGACCTTTTGAGCTCTCTCTTTTAATCCCTTGAAATATGGGCTGTGCTCTTAGCATCCTCTGGTTGTTACACGGCTTGTTTGTGTTTCTTCTCGTTTAAGATGAATTATGAAACAAGAGGAAGCTGAGAGCCACCGTGAGTGAGTGGCGAGCTGCTCAGCCCCGGGCAGCGAGAGAGATAAAGAAGAGGAGACTTTGTCTTCTACCTTTGCTTACGAGTGCATCCACCCCCAGCAGACGTTCATACTATACACCCAAGCTCAACAAACCAAAGCATTCTCCAAACTGCATATTACAATCGGTTTATTGCTCAGATGAGAGAGATTGAAGGGGTTGCCGTGTGTTTATACTAGCTTCCCCTCTGCCGGGACTCGGCCCGGACCGAAGTGTACATTTCATTATTCTTGCCTCCTCCAGGGAACGCCTGAGACGATTCGGCAGGCCAGACTAAACAGAGCCCAATTAGATTATGAGCTGAAAGATTTTAGGGGGCTGGCAAGTAATTGGTCACCAGTTCTTTTATTATAGGCTCTTACAGGTTTTGATTGACAGCCATTACACTTTTGTGTTTTCATCATTTGGGAGTCGTTGTCTCTTGTTCGTAAAGCCTGGCCTCCCTGCATCATTTTCCCCCTAGCTGTCCGTCTTTTTGTCTCATGCGATGTTTTCACGTTGGGTTTCGTGATACAGTGAGATTAGAGAGGGATTCAAACCTGGAGAGGGTTTAAAAATGCACGAGACACGGGGGATGATGCGTCCCATCTAACCAGATGTTAAATATTTTACCTGATGAAACTTAACTAAGGAAATACTACGTGCTGTGGTGTATACCGGAAATTGTACGGTTCATGCAGGGTTGCCAGCGTTTCGGTACGCCCGCACAATTCGTGCAATTTTTTAAATACCGCCGTGCGGGAAATTACAGAGCATCTGAGGCTTTTTTGGGCTTCTTTGAAAAAATGTGCCGTGGCCGCCAATATGAGTCAATGTTAACTTTAGGAATGAATAGAATTGTTCAGTTTTCCGTGTTTTAATCTTAGTAAGGAACACCTGTTACCCCAAGAGCCGACGCGGCAAACGTGAGCTAAGTATGATTATCTTGCCACTTGTGTCATTATAACATAAGGACCTGTTGGACCTGGCAACCCTCGGTACATGAAACATTATATGTTTAATGAAATTCTGATTTTGCTTCACATTTTAATTGACATCATAGTGGCTGTAAGAGGCTAAGTTGCTGTGTGTTCTCAGTAAGTGATTTATAGCAAAACTTTATAAGTGAAATCTTACTTTATAATGAAGTACATAAGAAGCGTTGAGCTTGTTTGTGTGCTTGTAAAACAAGAAAGATTTAATTTCACCAGAAACATGCTGTACAGTAGTTTTTCCATCGCTCCCCGGGCATTTATTTGTTAATTCGGTTTATTTCCCTGAAGAAACCACACCTGCTTTTTACTAAAACAACCGTATTCTATTTATACCATAACTTTACCTGAGGCTTTTAGATATCTTTATGAATATAGCCTCTTTAAGTTCAGAATAATCCTGAATAAACGCATGCTAAAAATACACGTGATTCTACTTCAGATTCGAATGCCAGCCTAATGTCTGCCCATTTCACACACTTCACTGCTAGTAAAATGCATTTTATGTAATAGTGGAGATTCAGTTCAGAATAAAATACATTTTTAGTAAATCTGTGCTTTCAAGCTATGCATAAAACAATCGTGGCTACATGTCGAGACTCTTTTCCGGCCTCAGGATCTCAAAATGAGATGACCCGTGAACTGGGAATTACAAGAGAACACTATTACCATCCGCCCTCCGAGCAGGACACTTAACCCCAGGTAGAACTGAGCAATTACTGTTACATTTACTGAATAACAATTTAGTTTGAATAAGTCAAAAGTCAAAAGAGCTCTTAAAAATATAATATTTTGATAAAATCTAAATCAGTTTCTCTTTGAAGCTGTTTTACCATGTGTATATGGTCAAACAGGAAAGTTGATCCAAAAATGGAAATTCTATCATTTACTTATCGCATTGGTTTTATGATCATATAATAGAAGTGAATGGGTATAATCTTCTCAAAATATCTTTTGTGTTCTGCGCAAGAAGTATTACAAGTAATTGATGACGGAATTTTCATCTGAAATATCCCTTTATTGATTTTTAAAATATTTGCTCTGTGTATTTCATTGCAGCTAAACTGTCTTAAGTCGGTCTTGTACACTGTAAAAAATAACTCGGATAAAGTACTGGCAGAAAATTACCAGTATATTTTCTCTTTGTTTTACAGACGTTTACATTAATGCTTAAATGTCATTTAGTGCATTGCAAAGTGTCATATACAGTTCAAACTGATTTAAATAGAGAATTTTGGATATTCCTTCATATTAATACAGTACATTGTGGTCTTGTTTTTACAGATTTTTTTACAGTAGAAGTTATAGTTTGGCATTAAATGAGGCAATTGAGGGAATCATTAAAGTCAAATTAAAGACTCTCAAAATGTATGTCTTGAATGATTTTACGCATTTCAGCAACAAGGACCACCTAGAAAACCTTCTGTGAGGGGATTTTCAATCATCACCAGGTATAGCCACACACACAGACAAACACATAAAGTGCTCGATTCCATGAAGACTGTTAGTCACGTCTCCCGTGGACATTACCAGCAATGGTACATTAGGAAATGTTTTAACTTTTTGAGCTTCAGGTCAGGCGTGATTGCTTACTGGACTTCATTAACTGTCACTCATCCATTTGTACCTTCATTATAAAGCTCTGTTCGACCATCTTACCTCCAGCACAACCTGCGGTCCTGTGACCTGAGTCCTCCTCAGGCCTGGCACATTATGGGCAGTTATTGTCATGGGCATTGTTTTAGAAGTGTGAAGAGTCGGTTGATACAAGACCCCTGAGACGTATAACAGTCATATGACAGACTTTTGTCTTAATAGCAGACGTGCGCTCTGGCAAAAATATGCCCGTTCTAGTGAAATAGCAGGTTCATTGGCCCTAAAAGGCTCGAGAGCCTCCCGAAGGGGCACTTCGATATTATTCTATCGTAAGTGTGTGGGTGTGTAAGGATGTGTGCGTTTGCTGATGGTGGTTCTGTATGGAAATGATCGTAGACTTATATTGGTTTCTATTCTCAAGCGTGTGCGAATCCCGGTTTTTATTACAGCGCGTCCGGCCGTAAGCGCAGACGAGTAGGCCGCTGTTTCACCTACACTATGTTTCATCTAAAGCATTTACTGGAGAATTTTTTATCCGCCTGCTTGTGATTTAGCTATGATTTCACAAAGCGATTATGGGATAGCGGAAAGATAATCTATTATGATTGAATGCAATAATCTCATCTTCCAGTGAGAAAGCCATGTTGGATGGCATTGTTCTACTTTCTGTGTCTACAGACAGTGACATCATCAGCAGACCCCCCATATGCTGCTTTTGCTTATGTTAAGAATATTTATAAGTGGATTTGCACAGATTTTGAGTTTCCTAATGGTCAGTGTGTTACTATGGAGTCGGATTTGCCATAATTCCATATCCCTAGATAAAGTAATTTGTTTAATGCACGTCATGTCATGTGTTTTAATGTGCTTTTGTCTGAACGGACACTTGTGCATTTATTTCATTTTTACTGTACATAAATGTTTACTGTAACCTTTTGTACCATGTACCATTTTAGGTTTTCCCAAATTCTGGATTTTGTGATTTTCACTTTTAACTAAATAAGAATAATATACTTTTTGCCCAAATTGATCAATATTTTGGTGACTTGATGTTTTTATTGTATGTTCGAGACCAGCTTCTCTCAAACAGATTACTCATTAGATATTTAAATTGCAGTTAAATAGTTATAACTGCTATTCATTGCAAAATTTCATTCTGCGATGCACTGCAAAAATGCACGTCTTTATCTCTGCATTCTGCAATTGCATCTGTTTTTCCTTCATCGCGGAAATCATAGAGCCCTACGTATAGTAAAGCATATTTACTATTGGACGTCTCTTTTTGAACACATGTTCAAGAAGATAAAAAGTAAGCCTAGAATATAACAAGTAATTTATTTATAAACCCATAAAGGAATAGTTAACAAAATGAAAAATTCTGTCATCATTTACCCTAATATTTACCCTAATGTTGACCAAAACTCATGAAAATGAAATAAGAACTATTAACTAGTCATCCTTCACTTTCATTATATAAAAAAAGATGCAATAAAAGATTATTAATAGGATTTTAATACCAATTTCTTGTAAAAAAAAAAATAGTGTCACTAAGAATATAAAAAGCTGTTGGCCTGCTCGGCTCTAATTCAGTAATAATCAATATTATTCCCTCCTATGCAGGTCAGACCCAACCTACATCATTTTGCTCTTACTTTTTCCTCATTATTTTTCTCTATTGCCCCACACTGCATCTGTCTTCCTGTCTCTCTATTGATTTACCATCTACATTTAAAGAACCTTGCTGTGGTGCTATTGTACTATGAAGGCTCCTCCATAACACTCCTGATATCTAGACTACAGGCTTAGAAATATAATAAATATGGCCGTGAGGATCGGTCCATTTTCTTTCTGCCTTTCTCTCTCTCGTTCCACCTCCGTCTGTTCAGTTATTTGCCAGGCAGTTTGGCTTATACTAAGCACTTTTGAAGGTAAATCTTCTGTCAGTTCGTAGCCAGAGGGAGCGAGATGATGAGAGGTCTCTTTATCATCCTAATGGGAGCCACGTAGCTCTGGGCTGGCCTGCATGGGGCGATGGGCTCCGGAACAGTCCACCCTCTCTCCGCTCTGGAGACGGTGTCCATTCGCAGACGCTGTATCGAGAGTACACCGTGCATACAAACAGCTGACCCAGAGACGGTGCCTGACCCGTACGATCCTTCAAACCTCTAATGCTGATGCACAGTGAGAGGAATGTTGAAAATATGCAAACTTGAAAATGAGTCTTGAAAACTGATACAGCACTTTAGCTGTCTAAGATCCTAAGCTCAGGACAGGCTTGTAGAGAAACGCAAGAAACACTTCTTTGGAAATCCGACAGACCTGTAATGAAACATTGGGATGGAGATGTGGTAAGTATATGCACAGCTGGATCTGCCAATGTGTTACACGCGCACAGTCGGCGTCCTCGCTACTCTCCGGCGATTCTGCTGCTGTTCGAGTCTGAACTCTTTGCCCGGTGAGCTGGCTGCACGGATTGACTGGATGTCGATTAGCGAGCGTCGATTTCTTCCAGCCAGGCGACTTGTCGGCATGTAAATGTAAAAGCCTGTAGACCAGATGGCGTGGATCCCGGTTACGCATGCAGCGTTGTGTTTTGCAGAAATGTCCGCGTTCCATTATTTTAAATGGAGACAACATTAAACATTCCATATCTCGGATTGCATGCTTAGCGGTGGATTATCTGCAGGATTTTGATCGGGGCACACACGTCTGGCCTGCTTTAAGTCCCAGTCGGTCTCTGCCTGGCTGAATTGAAATGAGTGGGAAAAGACACCGTGAAGGAGTGAAGAGCAGCTGAAGGAGAAGAGAAGAGGACTCAGAGAGGCGATACGTCATTGCTTGTTAGCATCACAGCAGACGTGGAGGCCCGTCACGCAATTCGCTCAGTCACATTATCACAGAAGAAAACATCCAGGCCCAGGGCTCGGGACGTGTGACAGGACCAGTCTTTCTTTACCACAGCTCCCAGTAACACACTGTCACTATCAGTCAATCACAGAAGAGCAGCTGCGATTCCACTCGACCCGCAGTCGCTTGTATGTCAAACGGAGGGCTTTGATTCATCGGGACCCTAGATAATGCGCTTTCAATAAATAATGCAGAGCAAAAGTTTCAGACAAAAGTGATCAAACAGTGCTGCCAGAGGAGGAAGACAGAGGAATTAGATCAGTCATGATACATCAAACGAGTGACACTTCGCGAAGGGTTTCAAGATGATAACAGACTTTAGATTATGTTCTTCATTCCATCTGAGGTTCTTTGAGTTTGCAAATTTACACGCTTGGCTTTCAGAGGACATTCTGGTCCACATTGCAGCACATTCAGACACAGGTAGTGTCTGGATGGGATATATTAGTACAATATAATGTACAGAATGTGTGTCCAAGCTTGACATTTCAAACCAAATCTTTTTCTATTCCTTTCTTTATCGCAAAGGTATTTCGTTGAAGTGATAGTGCACCTAAAAACACCAAACATAATTTACTCATTTCATCTCAAAGCTGTATTATCTGAATCAATCCTTGTTGGCAATATACACTCATTTAATCACTTTTGTTGATGGTCAGATGCTGTGGTCGTGCGTCAGCTGCGATCATTTAAACACACTTGTTACATGCTAGTAAGGACATGATCTCTGCTCACAGATGCGCTTACACTCACGAAAGTTAATAAACCGTCAGCAGTCGCTCGCTGTTTTTGAATTATTTAAATCAACTTGCTGAGTCACTGGACTGGGAAAACAACCAGTAATGTGAGCGGTAGACATTAGACTGTAAGAGCTTTTTTACTGTTGTTTTAATGGAGTTGGAGGGCAGGAATGCCATGCTGTCTACCAACATGTCATGGCGCACGTTGGAAAAAGTCAACTTCACTTATTTATGTACCGCTTTGGGTAGTATATATAAAGGTCAAGGGTGAGAGGCTAAAAAAGTCATATGTACAGTTATAAAGAGAGGAACAGTGTTGCTAAAGTTGAGACTGAAAAGAGAGAATACTGGGCAAAAACGGATGTAAACAGCATTAAGTTTAGTTAAGCTCACTGCAAGACACATTCACTTAGCCAAAGCCAATGTGGGGTCAGGAGATCGATGAGCCGCTCCATTTTTCCTCTTTCTCACTTGCTCAATCTATCAATTTTATCTATCTGTTCTTCTTCTGCCTGAGTAAACTTTGGTTTTCTCTGTTTTTTTACAAAAAGCTTCCTTCCTGCATGTGTGTGTAGTTTAGTAACTTACTAAAACATCTATAAAATGATGTTATTCATGTAAATGATTTGTATATTATATATTTATATTATTGGCTCTATATTATTATTTAATTTATCCGATTATTAATCACACATATTATTGTTATTATATTATTAAAGATATAGTTTACTTAAACAGCAAACATTATCCATAACGTTTCAAGCCTTTGTGACTTTATTTCTTCTGTAAAACACAAAAGAAGATAGTTTGAAGAATGTTGAGAACCAAACAACGTTGGCCAGCAGTGATTTCCAAAGGAAGACATTGAGACATTTCTCAAAATATAAATATAAAGATGGCATATCAGATCATATCATATCTAATTTCATACCATGTACCATATATTATATAAGAAAATGTACAGGTTAACTAAAGCACTTCTTAAGTATCTTCATCAACACTGGTGTGTAGTTTGTGTTTGTGCATGTCTGTGTGTCACCAGATTGTGCCATTGGTGCTCCCTGTACCTGCTTTTGCCTGAGCGAGCACCAGGGGAACTCTCTGATGCAAGGGGACGCAATGTCAGAGTCGTGTGACGCCAGCCCCCACGCTCGTGCACGCCTGTCCGTGTGTGTATGCTCGAACGCCTGTATGTGTTTGGGTGTTTACAGCCAATATATCACATCTCATCTGGTCACAGGCATGAGTGATCATGCCAGTCCTGCAGCATCTGTTATGTACGTGGGATATTGGGGTGTTGTGCTGGTCTATCAGCTTCTTCAGTCACCATCTATTCTTACCACCGTGCTTCTGTGCACGTATCGATGTATGTGAGCGTGTTAGTCCGCAGCGATGTGACAGTCGCCCGCCGTTTTTGCACGTCCCCACGCATCTTCATTAAAATGACAGGGGTGCAGCTTTGCCAAATCATTTAGTCGAGAGATGGCGGGCTGTCACAACACATTTCATGAGGATGTCTATAACAAAACCAGTGTTATAAGCAACAACAGCCTGATACACTGTTGGGAATGGTGAGCCCCATCACACTCTTCTTTCACTCGCTCTTTCCATCCTTCTTCCACATGGTAACTTGGACACAGCAGCACACATGGTGTGGTCTATCCCTCTTACTGTTTCTGTCGTCCTTCTCAACAAAAATCCTGTTTTAATTCCATGCAGCCAAACACATTTTACTTACAGTATAAGAATTAAATAGTGACACATCTTCGTGGTGTATTCTGTAAAAATCTCCATTTAGATTCTCTTTAGATGCCTAATTTATGAATCCACATCAGTCTATGGAGATAGCACACCATTCATCCTTCTTTCTTTCTTTCTTTCTTTCTTTCTTTCTTTCTTTCTTTCTTTCTTTCTTTCTTTCTTTCTTTCTTTCTTTCTGTTTTTCTTTCTGTCTCAGCTTGTAATGCCCCTCCTTTCTCTCATCACATGTGCCAAACCACAAAATCTCAAGACATCACTGGCGTTTTGTTGATACAGCACTTCACACACATTCACCATCACCCCCAACTAAGCATTTAACATCCAAGATGGGAAAACATTAGGTGGAATGTCTATTAGAAAAAGTGAGCGTTATCAGCCTTCGGGGCTTTGAAACTTACTGAGGAAGACAGCTTACAGTATTCACAACTCAGCATTCTGGCTCTGAGGTGTAAGATTAGTTTACAAAGCTTATTTGTGTAATGCATTTTATTTATACTGTACACTAAGTGTTTCCAGGTATTGTCAAATGTAAGCCATAGGTTGCTACGTATTCTATATCGGTCGCATGTGTTGTATGAGCATAGATGGATTTAAGGATCCTGGATGGAAGGATTGTGATATAATACTCATCTGAAACAGAAAAGGAGACAGGGTATGGCTTATCTGCTGTGTGCATTGTACTAATGGAATCAATTGTGTAAATCTATAGATTTTGTTATTACTAAAACGACCACAGTGTATTAATATTGTTTAAACATGGAGTATAAGCCCCAGGCTCTAATCCCACACAGATCTAGATATCTGAATATCATCCATATAGACTAACAGACAACCACCCACATAGCAGCTCTAACAGCCCAGAACACCTTTGCAAATGCATAACAATCCACTGGCAGTGATCTCTGACATTGTCTTAAAAAAGTGTCGTAAAATTGCATTTTTCAAATACACGTTAACCGTGTCCCAGTTTCATTTTGTGTGCGTGTGAAGATTTCTGTTTTAAAAGACACAGTGAGTCAAGGTCGGTCTTATGCTCCACAGCGACAGTGCCACTCTTGACATATAATTTTCCCTGATAATACTTATTTTGATATGATATATCAAAGAAGTGTGTCGTGTGTGGGTTGAGAGTAGTGTAGTATTGAGAGGGAAAAAAGTCAACTGATGCTGGAGTTTGGTTGCAGGTTTTCTGCAAGCGAGGGTCAGATGAAATTTTGGCCTTTTTATTTTGCGTATTCATCATCAAAGGTCAAAGGTTGGCTGTTGAGCTCAGCTAACAACTCGAATGTGCTTGGATATTCTTGGGTCTTAAAGTTTGGATATGTGTGTGATGTCCTTCAAATGTCCTTTTACTGAGTGGATAGATAATCAGGTGCAGTAGTAAAAGAGAAGCAAGAGTATAAGTCTGTGCGCATGTGTTTGGTAAAGACTTGGTAATTGTAGGGAGTCTAGAGAGGGCCTGTAATCAACCTACATTTAAGAAGGAATGCTGCTTGTTTTCTCATTTAATTACACCCGTTTAAAGAAGCCAGGCTCCAAAATTCAAGGAAGGGTGTGGGGTTTGCTGGGGGTGGGGGGTATCGGGCAAAGTTAAGGAACATTTTACTTTAGCATATTCTATTAGGAACTAAAAACGTTCTACGCACTTTGGCGATTCGATTATACAAAGATATGTTTTGTGCATATTGTTACCATAAAAAATACTATCATTGTGAATAAGAGGAAAGAATACTTTTGTGCATGTGTTTCAGCTTGCCAAGCTGTTATTGTAATAAATATGTGTAAGTCACAACGCATACATTACCATCTGGTAAATGTCAGCTTGCTATTTACCTGTTTACTTCAAAACATGATCTTGATATCTAGAATCAACCACGTGCAATGACACATCTAGACAACAGATGCAAATAACAATAACAGAAAGAAAGGACTCGCTATACATAGTAAAAATTAAGCTGGGTTTACTTTATGAATTTAGGAAATATGAAAGTAAATAAGGCCACAAGATCAAAGACTTCGTTGATTTAAGAAATTTAAGGAATTCCTGGAATGTCAGATAAAATGACACACGAGGGGAATATCACAGGCTGGAAAAATGTGTTTTAGCATTAATCCAGAAGTTCCTTGATCACTGCATGACTCCAAGATTAAACGCTGGTTCCAACTTAATATGTCACTGAATTATGGAAAAAGTCTCTAGAAGGAAAGTTATGAGATAATAAGGGAAAAGAAAGTCATAAATGCAACGCACAGGAGTTTTGTGTAGATCTGCGTGTCAACTCAACACCTTCCGGGGATCATGTGGCTAAACGTCATGGCAACCGCTCTCGTGGCTACACCCGGCATATACACAAACACGAGGGTCAAGTGTCATCACCATCACATCTAAACTTATTCCTCATCCATTACTTTTCTGTTGCATAGACCACATGTTCAAAATTGCTTGCTTGAGATGTTCATGTCTGGGGTGATGGATGGTTTGGGGGTGCTCGGTCGGTTCCCATGCAGTAGGTGGTGTAGGGGAATAAAGTTCTGCATGGATAGAGAGGAGGGGTACGCACAACGGGGCATCATTGATGGTGGGTGATAAATGGGCTCAGTGGGGGGTGGCGCCCTCTCGCTACTCCCCAAAACAGCAGCACAGGAAGAGAAGCAGCGAGAAACATTCTGTCTACATGTCACTCCCATGGAATGTGTCACACGCCTGTAGACATCTCAGCAATTCAGACACCAGCAGAACCCCTGATATTATTTGCATGCGCACATTTAACAGATGTCTTCATCCAAGATAAATGTGTTCTGTTGTAATGACATGAGACAAACATGACCGGTTCTACGGTGCACTTTAAAATTTGGAGATTTTCTTAGGTTTGCTTATACATGCCGACAATTTGTATTCATGCATAGGTGTTTTATTTATGTATATTAATAATAAGTTATGAAGACATTTTATTTGTCCAACTACGGGGGTCAGTAAATTGGGTGACTTTGGTTCAAACTTTCTTAGAAGAATCTTCTTTTGAGTTCAGCATAACAAAAAAATGTATTTTCAGGAAACATAATGATATAATGTATAGAGTTAATTTACCTTGCAGTACTTATCATAACAGTATCCGCCAAGTGCACTTGCATTGATACAAGATTGACTCATTCTGACAACACTATAAGGATAAGTTTTGACTTTTCTTCTTGGATTTTTGTTTGCAACCAACGACATACCGCTGATGGCAGTAATGCCCCTGGCAGTAATCATAAGGCCTGGGGGGGTGTGGCGGTGCAACTGAGTGGGTGGGGTTATCACGTCCAAATCTTAGGCATATAATGACATATATATGCGTTCCTGTCATGTGTGTTCTTTGTGTCTGTTAACACTGACAAATGTCACCCGAGGGAGTTTGGTGCCTGGGTATGTTCACGTACATGTGAATTTACATCTGTGCATTTGTCCAGCGGCGTCTAAAATGCGCTGAATGGGTGAGAATGGGCATTCTTGTCAGTTCAAATATCCGTTCTCCTTACCTATGCCAGTCTGCCACCTACCCTAGAGACTACATCTGCACGCCTGTGCATACACACGAGACAGAAATAGCCCTGTCACACAAGAACTTGTTAACATGCTAGATTCAATCAAAGGCGTGACTTTCCTGTTGCTGTTATGATTCCCAAAGCCATTGTTCTCGGATTGTCATCTCACACGTTGTTTGTCTGCTTATACATTTTAAGTGTTTGTATGTTCATGTGTATCACAGAGTAAAGTTGGAGGCGATAACAAGCTTGTCTGTCCACGACAGAGGGTTGTTTAGAAGACATTAGAAAGGAAACAGACAAAGATACAAATAGGTGAAGATTGTGTTTTGTATTTAGGATGTGCTTTATAGCAAGTTTGTAAAATGGTTGTTATTTTACAAAAATAAAGATTAATAATATGAATTTATTTACTAATGATGGGTTGTTTTGTAAATCTTTGCTCAGTATATTAACAAATAAATGTTTAAAAGTCTTCTGTGATGTGACATGGTGCAAAAAAATAAATAAATATATTGTATGCTATTTTAAATTATAAATATAAATATGATCATGACATATTTTATTAACATTTCCACATTTTTCCTCTACACGGTATATTTGTCAATTCTGTTTTTCTTCGTGAGTGTTTTGCTGCTTTACTTTGTCCTCTAGCATCACTCAATTTTCTGAACGCATTGAGTCTCTTCCTCACGCGGCATGCATGGCAATTTTGTAGGAAATATGCTCTGGCGAGGCACGGATTGTGCGTTGTGTGACCGGTCAGATCCACAATGTTATAGCTTTCTGTACTTTAGATGCGTTAATGGACCGCAGTAATCCGTCAATATACACGTCGCCCTGCCAGTGTTTATACATAAAAACACTCTCTAACTGACAACTGCGCTCTCTGCCCGTCTCAAGTGCTTTTTATCTGTTCTTATCTTGTCCCTTTCTGTAGTCCTCTTCACATTTTTCTCCTTGATTTTTCTAATGTTTTTCCTTTTCACAACTGTTGCACATCCTTTATTCATTACACACAATTTTCTGATTGTACAGGAGTTTTAAAAGATTCCTTTGGATTCTTTAACATTTCACAATGTCAATTATCAAGTTTCATATATTAACAAATAGTTGATACAAAAATAAATACCAATGTAAATGAATGCATTGCATTTAAAAAATATCTGCTCAAAAAAAATTGTAATTACTCATCCTCTTGTCATTTCAAACCGGTATGAAATGGTTTCTTCCGCAAAACACAGAATTCTATTTCTTAAGAATGTTGTTAAGTTGGCAAACATCCCTAAAAATGTATTCCTTTGTGTTCCGTGGAAGAAAGTCAACAGGTTTCTATTTCTATTCTATTTCTATAAATTACCATCTTTGGTTGAACTATCACTTGAAATTTTTTTACATTCTTCTGTTTGTAAAATGTGTAAAGGGTATGCTAACCAGGAACTCTCATCCAACTTCGTGTGTTTTTTCCGCACACATCCTTGCAGAGATTAGATATCATATGTGTGTGAGTTCCTTCAGAATCTGAATTTCTCATTAATGTCCTTTAGGAAGCATTGAGGGATAATTTTATTACCATCTATTATTACCTTTTGAGCCAAACCTGTGTGTCATAACTCATTATATATGTATTTCACAAAACGATAAAGGTTATGAAATTGCCTGAACTAATAAGAAATAGCTGTTTGTATTAGTGTTTAGATTATGTGTCAGAGATTATGCATGTAGAAAATCATTTTTGCTATGACAACTGTTGTTAGCAGTGATGCTGAAAGAACATCCCATCAGCTGTGTGTCACCATCCTCTAAAACATCACATTCGTCATCTGGAGAATTAAAGCTAATGACTTTAAGTGTCATATGAACTACAAAGAAAGAGTTTGATTTTCTGAAATTTCCTGGGTGGCTTATTTTATTAAATAGTGACAACTACTATACAGGCATACATCTCTAATAAATTGTTATATTTCCAATAATAATTCAAAAAAAAAAAACAAATGTTCTGCCAAGTAATATAGTTCATTACTCAAACTGCGGGCTTATTACGGTTGCCAAGCAACTTGGCAACTTGCCGCATTAATATAGAATTCAACTGATGTGCGATCACAGGTGTGCGTAAATAAGCTGTTTTACAATATGAAGCGTACAGATTGAAGTATCTGATAAAATATGTTCTAGAACAGGTCCGTTCTGTACATTGTATGGGAATACACAATTATATTGATTGATGCCCAAGATAGCGGCAAAAGGTAGCATTACACTGTCACAAGAACATGATGAGTTTAAAATGAATGATAATAGACTGCAGAAGATTGAGATGACTCCAACCAGTGAATAACAGGTGTCTCAAAGAATAAGTAAGAGGGAAGTAGTAATTCTTTCAATGTTGTAATTCTACCTGTCGTGCATTCAAGTGGAAGACCGCTTCTTTGAATCTGGCCTATGTCATGCCCAAATTCCCTTTCTTCTCTTTCTTTTATAATTCATGTCTTTACTCTTTTGTATCAGTGTAAAAAAATAGCAAAAATCGGGAATGGACGACTCGCGGTGCTTATTGGAAGAGGATTTGAGACACGCTTGCACTTACAGTCTCTGCGGGCAGGATTTTTCCGCCCATTTTCCCCGCTTGAGGTCTGACTCCTAAGAAATCTTTGCATTGATGAAGTCCACATTTCCCAGGTTTCAAAAGCATCATTAAGAGAGCTTCTGAGTTGAGGGTAAAGCTGCAGTCAATATATATAATGCGGACGATAATGACAGCCTTTGTAAGCTAATGATAAAGCATTGCTCCCACGACTGCCGACTTTCCGGAGCTTGTGAAATTACACTGTCTGAAACCCTTCGTGGCTTTCCGAGCGAGGGTTTCAATGCTTCGGTGAATAATTTGAGTCTTGCCATTGTGTGTGAGGAAACAAGACGGGTCAAGGAACCTTTATGATTTTGAGTGCATGTGGAAATGTTATGTTTCTGTACCATGTTCAATATTCCAGAATGCACCTGGGAGGAACAATGTTTTCCTGTGTTTGCGTGTTTCGGTTTGCACATATGTGTGGATGTTTACACCTTCCCGGACACAAAGGGTAGGAGGCTTTAGTCCCTGCTGTGTCTTGTCTGTCATTACCATGATAAAAAAACTGCAGTTGGGGTCTCTTAAGAGCTTCCCTCTTTTAGGAGTGCCAAGACCATTCCAGCTAAATTGCAGGGTGCCAACGGCCTGATGGGTATTCGTGTCCGCTCCTCGAAATATGTGTGAAAGCATTGTGTGTGAAGTCTGCGTCCACCCCAGCGCGTGAGGGACAGCGATGTTGTGATGCGATGATTTCTGAGCACAAAACAACCTTTCCATATGTTTGGTCTGTGCCATCTCGCTGATTCCATCTCACTGCACTGACTTTCACACACTCATTGTCATCAGAAAGATTCGCACACAAACACACATGTGAAGAAGTAGGGTACACATTCTCACTAGGCTTCACGAAAAAAAAACGTCTCTTGTTTTTTTCCTGTCTACGTGTGACAGGGAATGACAGCCTGTGTTTTTGACTGGTGATTTTGTGTAGCAATCGATGCCATATGGAGGTTGTGCGGAAAAAGCGAAACACAATTGCTTATCGACAGAGAAGTCAAAGTCTGAAAAAGACAAGTTGACAGCTGACGGAGGAGAGACGAGAACGAGAGAGAGCGGCACAATGAAAGGAAAGAGTGGGGGTTAGAGATACTGTGTGTCAGTTCTACAATACGTGTTTGTGCAGCGCAAAATTGTGCTCCAACGGTTATATCTTTTTGGGTTTAACAAAGATATTTTCTTTAACATGTTTTGAGAAGATGAATAAGAGGGGTGTCATTACATTTAAATGTTCGAAATTAAAGTCCTTCAATCCTTTTAAACATATCTTTGACCATAAATATTTTACAATTATTTTTCTTGCATTGAAATAGCTCACGTGAGCCCCGGCTTCATTAAGAAAACACAAAAATAAAAATAGGCTAATTAGCCCGGCCTTCACTCAATCATACTCAGCAATTTCAGATTCGGTTCAAACTGAAAGCGAAACTGATAGCTGACACAGATGCCATCCTTACATTTGTATGTCTTAAAGTGCTGATTCATGGCGTGTGATTAGTTACAGGTTTATGGCAGGATAACCAGGGTAGTTCCAACCACACTTTTTAAGATGTTTTCGGTATAACTTAAACTGATAAATGTGTAGATGATTTGTCTAAAACCTTTTCAAATCAGCACATAAATCGGTCAATAATTTATTTGTATTTGTGGACTCATTTTTACATTATTTTCCACTGAAAACATAATTTTTTTAATTTAGGTTCATGTGTAGATCCGTATGTGTTCGTCTTACTTGAATGAAGGGCATCGCTGTCAAACAGTGACACAGATTTAGACTGACACTTTCCGGCAGGACCTTCAATTGGCCTTC